>VXCM01000520.1:233120-253184 GCA_014773175.1 Lucifuga dentata
TTTTTTTTTTTTTTGGTGCTAGTACATCAGTCTGCCATATCTTGTTTCAAAATATCAACACTGATTTCTAAAAAGGGTTGACACATTGGATATACAACATAATTGTTCCTTATTGGCCATAAGAAAGTAATTAACAGGCTTTCAAAAAAAACAAACAAACCCTGAACAGCTTTTTTATGCTTATCATGCAATATTACAATTAGATAATTTATTTTCTAACTTTGTGTTTTTCACAATATCATGTTCAGTTTCTATAGATGTATATATAGGATAGAATTTCTATTGTCAGAGTTTTGTGCAAAGGTGGCAGTGATACAGTTAAGTAACATTTACTAAATATAGTACCAGCAACACTTTCTCATATTACAATGTTCAACTCATCATCAGTTAGTGATTTCTCTCAGCCATAGTGAACATTGATGTTTTTTGAATGGTAGGCAATAAGCTTTTACTTTTTAAGTGTGGGTGAGGCATATTACCTGGGCTTTACTGCTCACAATGAAATACAGAAGTGGAAGGAGGTAATGGGAATCAAAGGAGGTTGAGACAAAACATGAAAACTGAGTATTAGATAAACGGAGGAATGAAAATTGCCTCCCAAACTTTTCCTCTTTTTGCAGCCAAAAATTGTGTCTGGTTGCAATAGTTCACCATTCCTCAAAATGACAGAAAAGTAATTTAAAAGAAAACACTAAATGCTACCCAAAGTTGAATTTTGCTGTACTCGTTCCAAGTTGTTAAACTGCTAAGCCAACTCCTGCAGAAAAGTTTATGACAACGATAGAAATGCCCTTGAGGAAAAAATCCTAAACTTAGAAACTGTTTGTTGTATATTAAGGTCATTACATCCCATAACCACATTTAGAACAGCATATCTCTCAAACAGCAATAACTTATCAGTGCACAATATGGCTATTAATTTTAATGTTAAATGTTCTACCTATTTTCATAAGTGATTTTAGGGTTCATTAAAAATATTATTCAAATCTTCATCTTACATTCCCTCTTTTGAAAATTCGTACTTCCTAATTCCTATTCTGTGGCATATGGCCATTACTTATCCATATGGACACATGCTTGTCTTTTTACAATAACCTGTTCATATGTATCTCCTCCCGTCACCACCTACCACCTACCTTGGCTGGTTTCTCCCCCTCTCTCCTCTCTCATTCTCCCTCCTCTCTCATTTCCCTCATCCTTTCCTATTTCCCTTAACTCATTGCCTTCTCTCCTCTCCTATAGACCTGACCCAGCGTGTCTATGACCAGCCCTTAAGCTATGTCCTCTGTCCCTACTTTCCTATTGTAGCTCCCTCCTCCCCTGGTGTCGACGCCGCCCCTTTGCAGCGCACAGGAAGTCACGGAACAGGTACGGGGAACTACAACCGTGGCGGGACCAACAACTATGCCACAGTGGGGCCGGGTTACACCACAAGTGGAGGTGGAGGTGGAGGAGACGTGTATGGCTCAGACCCCTTTGTGGCAGACCCCTACCGCACCTTGCAGTACTGCCCCTCAGTGGTGGAATCACCTTACAGTAAATCTGGACCAGCCCTACCACCCGAAGGCAGCCTGCAGCGATCACCGTCCATCGACTCCATACAGAAAGACCCCAGGTAGGAAGAAATTATGTGGGTGTGTGTTTGTGTGTGGGAGAGTCAGTGTGTGTGAGACAGGATGTGACAAAAGATCACGGAGCATAGAACGTTTAAAGTCAGATTGAAAAGGTGTGCTGGTGTGTGAAGGGAATTAATAAGTTTCCTTATAGGAAGTGCAGACACACACACACACACACACACACACATGCACACTGACACTCAAACACACAGAGGTCGATACTCATTCATGATCTGTAGTGTCATCCCTCCCTTGTGACTGCTATCAAATCATACTCAAAGAGATTTATAGATTTATGGGTATACACCATATACAGGGGGTGGACGTGATATGAATACTTGTACAATACAATCCAATACAGTAACCCTGCATGAAATATCGTCTTTTTGAAACTGTGCAGCTGAAATATTTGGAATCTTGTCGAAGAGGTTTACTTGAGCTGTGTGGATAATTCTCAGGTTGTTATGTTGTTGTATTGAATTACATTATACTAAAAGGCATTTCTGATATTTTATCAATCAATAGAACAACTTACAATATAAGACAGTTTGTGTTGCAGGGCTATTGCACTGAATTGTAATATCTTACATGTTTATATTGGCAGACACACACACACAAATACACTTGTGGACACGCACACACACGCACACATACAAATCGAAATTTCAGTCATGGTCATGACCAAGCTGTCCAGGTGAATCTTCTGAAACTGCTTGACCTGCATGACATCAGGTATTGATTGTTGCAGCTTATCAATCAAAGCATCACTCACTCACTCACTCACTCACTCACACACACACACACACACACACACACACACACACACACACACCTATAATTTCTCCAATTGATTCCTCTTCAGAGTGCAGGAATGGCACAGCAGTTTTTCTTTAAATAGAAATGAAAGCTTTGGTGTGTTATCATCATGTACAACACCACCCAGTAAATCACTTTGCGCATAACATTTATATTGAGCATCAACCACCTCGCCACAGTTTCTTCTAGGCTCTCTTAGGTGTTGTGACACATAGTTTATTTTTTGTGTTCGTGTTTCAGATCGTGAAGCATTTCTCTGTTAAAGTTTGTCTTACTTTAGACTTCTTGTCAGATAACCCCTACTTAAAAGTATTAAACGCATCGAATACCTTTGATTTAGATATAGTGATTGAAGCGGATTCTGTGAAATGGTCGTAACTTATCAAACTTACTTAATGTTCATCTGAAAATACGTTTTCAGATGAACATATTGAAGGTAACGTGCTTGTGTGTGCTCCGTATGTTGCTCCATTCTCCTATTCAACCATCTAAAGAACAGCATGTCTTCTTCACATAATGTGTAGCAACATGGTTTTCCACACAAATCAAAGTCAGCTTTTGATGACCCAGTTTGGTTTATGGCCCAAATAATGACTGTGGTTAGGAAAGTTTTCCAATTCCATCTTTTCAGCGTTATTTAGTTATCCCTGTTTTGACTGTCTTTCCTTGCCTCAGATATTTCTGACTAATAAGCAGAGTGACTGTTCTCACATGACTTTTGCTGCAAGATTTTGGTTTCATTTGCTTTCTTTCCTGTGTGAAACTGAACTAAATTAAGCAGTAAGTGCAACATTTTAACATTTTAGTCCCTGATTCGGACCCGAGCAATGAAAACGGCCTTAGTCTCAGTATGATGAAGCTTATGCAGCGTACTACGTGGTTTAAGATAAAACCAGCTAAAATGGGACAGAGTTACTCCAGTCACACACCGGTTGCTTTTGAAGCTCCTTTTCACACTGTTGCATTCTGTGTTTAAAACAATCCTATGGGCTGCGATCACTTCCATCCTCTTGTCTCTGCAATTAAGCAAAGCTGCCGTACGTATTTATATATATTTCACAGGACTTTTTCATGTAGAATTCCTTTAATTATAGAGCTGGAGGGACTGAAACAGTGTAGATCAAGTCTCAGCAGCAGCTGCCAATCACAGAAACAAGACACAGAGGAGAAAAAAGAAGTTCTTAGAATCCCTAAAACTGGCAAAGAGGAGGGGCTTCAAAAGAAAAATAGAGGGAAGGGATGATTGAAAGAGGGATTGAAAGAACGGAGCATTTCCCAGGTAATAAGACTGTTATATTTCATCATTAATGTGATCTGATGACTCAACACATACTTTGTGTTTCTCCTCTGCTCCTAAATAGACAAATTACTTATTGCATCAGTTCTCATTTTTCATGCTAAATTGAAGTTTCATACACGTCACATGGGAATTTCTCCCTGCATTCTGCACTGTGAAATGCAGTAAAAATTCATTTTCTGTTTAGTGTGAACTAACTGTTTCTATCGAGCTACTTTTGTCACAAAGGCACGTTAGTCAGCAGCAAAAACATACCGGACTTATGAGTGGCTTGGAAATCTGTTAGAGATTCAGGTCACCATTTTAAGGCTGCAGTGTCGTGGGTGTTACATACACACACATTCAGTTTTGCAGACTGATGTTTGTCACGACATCAGCCACGACTCAGAGACAAGAAAACAGTGTATTATAGTTACTGTCAAGACAGTCTTGAATGGAAGTGAACAGTATCAATTGTGTGCACAAGTGAGATCCCTCGTTTTCATGTTTCACAAATACTTGTTTTGTTTTTAATTGTATGTACTTTGTTACACACAAAGCAGCATGACATCTTGTTTTGCTTCCTTTCTCATTTTATTTTGCATGGCCTATTGTTTCACATTAAATGTCTCTGCAGAGTTTAATGAAATCCTGTTTTATTAAAAGTTGCAACATTTAGATTTGAACTTCAGCAGGAGCAGAATGGTTGAGAATACTTCTGTAACTCAGTGTTTTTTTTAAACTTTTGTTAAAGGACCATATCAGTGATCGTGCATGTTTGAGCCTAATATACTCAATTTGCATACATTACATTATTGACTATCATTTCCCAAAGGATAAAGCTGTATTTCAGCTTCCCTGATATTTTGCCAAACCTCTTAATCTTTCAAAATCAAATATTCAAGCGATATATCCACCTTAAAAATTGATGTTTTGCCTGCTAATAGTTACACAGCCTTATCAAGTCATGGTTGTTGAAATTTTTTGATAAATGCAGGTCTTCTTTTGGGACTATATTCCCTGGTAGAGATATACATTCACTCCACATTTTTTATTGTGCTTAAATGCTAAAATTAAAACCTGAATATACGTGTTGTCCGCAATGATGGATTATCTATCCCCAGGATGTTTCAGGTATCAACAAGTTGATTTTAGTAGCGTACAGAATGAACTGAAACCAATGGCAACCTGGAAGATAGGAAAAAAATAATAATAATTCACCAGTCCATTAGTATACTTTACAAAATGATTGTCAGTAATGTTACGTGTATGAAAATTGAATATATTAGGCTCAAACATGCACGATCGCCNAAATGATTGTCAGTAATGTTACGTGTATGAAAATTGAATATATTAGGCTCAAACATGCACGATCGCCAGATGGTCCTTTTAGTCGTGAACATATACTAACCTCAAAAAAGAATATGAGTGAGAGCATTCTTATAGCAACATTACATTTGTCACATACTGTTTAATACTGTATTCCTACCAGAATACTTTATTCCAGAAAAATAAAAGAAATACCATATTTATTATCAAACTTAAGCTAACATTCTTGTAACTTCATAGCTCTTAAAATCTCAAAGCAAATGCATTGTTAAAAAAATCCCACTGGCACTGTCCCAAATTTTATCTCAAAGCAAATAAATACATGGCTTTGGCTTTTATCATAAGAATAAGCATACCTTTTTGTCTTGATGACCTGTTGGCATCCAGTGTGTCGTGCAGTGGCAATTTTTGGGGCTGTTCACTTGGATTTATTATAATATAAAAAGGTACACCTTTACCCCCCCCCCANCCCCCAACACACACACACACACACACACATCTCTTTTCTTTTAATGAATTTCTTGATTCCTTCTTTTATTCGGCCCATACATACATTCACGACCATAATAAGATGTTTATTCAGAAATAAACTCGTTTTCCAGATTTCTTCCCTTATTTTGTTTTTCAAATTGATTTTAATTTAAAATCCATGTTGTTTGGAAAGATGTTTTTTTTCCAAACTGCGATATGAGTTGCAGTATGAATGGTTACTCTGTAATCAGAACTGTGTATTACACTTCTCTTTGCCATGAGGTTAAATGGCCTCCTATTCGGTTCTCACTCTCTCCCTTGCAGTAATTGGATCTAGCTCAGCTAACATGAAGTGCTAAATGAGTTAGCAGCTATTAGACACAAGGAACACTCTAAGTGAGGGCAGAGGTTATGTGTGTGTATGTGCGTGCGTGCATGTAGCAGGTGCTTAGGTGGAGAGAGAGTATGTGGGGTTTTTTTTTATAGCTTGTCATCAGCATATTCCATGCTTAGCTTTGTGTGTGTGTGTGTGCGCATCTCTCTCTCTCTCTCTCTCTCTCTCTCTCTCTCTCTCTTACCTGCTAACAGAGTTTGGGGCCATTATAGTTCCAGAAGAGTGAGCAAGAGACAGCAGAGGTGAGGAGAGAGAGAGACAAAGTGAAAACTCAATAACCACTAATGGATGGGAGGGGAGAGAGGAGAGGATGAAGAGAGAGGGAGGAGTCAGATAAGGAGAGGTAGAGGGATGGAAGAGAGGAAGCTAAGGGGAGGGAGACAGATGAACAGAGCAGAACTGAAGGGAGGAAGGATAGGAAAGAGGCATAGGAAGAGAAAAGGGATGGAAATAAAGGGAGGAGGGAATTTGGTAGAGAGGAGACAAAATAGAGGGAGGTAGATGAAGACTATGATGGAGGAGGTAAATAAAAGAGGGATGGGAGAGGAGAGGAGGAGGGCAGGAGTTTGAAGTGTTCACATTTTCCTGCATTGCTTTTGTTTTCCTTCTTGCTGCCTCCTTGAACATAGATTTTTACTCCCAGTGAGCTTCCTGTTTGAACTAAATATTAAAGAATGGACACACACACACACAGGCAAAACCAATATTGAATAAAAATAAACAGGAACAAATGAAAGAGGATCATAAATATAAACAGTGAGTGAAGAATGCACAGGCAGACAGTTGATTAGGGAATAAGGGAGAATTACCTTGAGGATTGGAGGGAAGGAGAGGAAAGGTGGGAGGGAACATTTGAAGGCAAAGTGGTAAACGAGGGAGGGAAGATGGAAGTTGGAGAGCAAGGGGTGGAGCTTGTGAGCAGACAAGGATGAAGGAAGGTGAACAGCAAGGGAAATTTATGGTGTTAAAGAAATGAGAGTTGACATGGATAAAAAAAGGAAAAAATAACTTTGAACTTTTGACTCTGTTGTTTTAGCCATGGCAGTGTGCTTGACTTATCTCAACAAACACTCAATCAGCCTGACCATGTCGACAAGCACTTGAAGATAAGATAAATCAAACTCTCCTCATTTACATTATCTCCACAAATCCTAAATGTATCCAGCCAACAATAACGATGGAGCTATTACTGATACTACAATGCTGAAATGATATTTCATAGATTGAAAGGAGATTGCTTCCAGATAAAAGGATTCCATGGAACATACAATGAATTCCCCAAGTGTTAAAACCACAGTGCTCAAACAATAGCTGTATAGCATACAGTATATACTTTGAGTAAAGGTAAAAAAGAAAAAAGAAGAAGCAGACAGATGAGGTACATTTTCCTCCTATTGTTTACTAGATACAGTATAATAGAGCTGCTGACATGAAATTGCTATTTACTTTGATATGATGTGATCTGGTGTGACATGTCACCTGTCAGCGCTCCCTATTTACTGTCAGCATTTGTTGGCTCCCAGCCTGAACACATTTATGGAAAATCTGTAATGGTCAGCGGTGACTCGATGTATCCATATGGGTGCGTGTCTGTGCATGGTTTTGTGTGTGTGTGTGTGTCTGCTTGACATCTATATATGAGCATGGGGCTTATGCAGTGCATTCCCATAAAAGGACAATGCCTTGTCATCGTGTGTTTGTGTGAAGCGGTAGAGACTGTGTTTATATGCACACATGTACAGAAGAGTGAAAGGTATTCCCTACCTTGCATATTGCATGTTTGCGTTAATGCATTGCTGTGTAGGTTAGATGCATATGGTTTATGTATGACTCTGCAGACATGTTACCTGCTTTAGATGGAAATTGAGGCACTGGCGGTTTATATGTGTGTGCATTTTGCACACGTGGTGGCCCTGGCGATGGGATTATATTACAACAGGAGATCCCATACTCACTTAAGTGAAAGTAAGACCCACTCACATCAACAGTACCTATTTTGCCTCACTACACACCTGGGTATTTATATTGTTTAACCTAGAAACTGATTATATTTCCTGAGTGTGTCCTCAGTGTAGCTCACTGTTGTGTTTACACAACTGTGGACAAGTTCCAAATGCTGAATATGTGCTGTTACAGCAAAGCAGCGGGTGCTGTTTCTCCCTTAAAGGACTAATATACAGTAAGTTGCTATAAATAAATGTGTTAATTTGAGTATTTTCAGTAGAACAGGGAAGTGATAGATCCTGTGACTGAACACACTCAGTACATTTACACTCTAGGTTCTTTTTTTTTTTTTTTTNTTTTTTTTTTTTTTTGTTTTTTGTCCATATTGATTAAGGCAAAAATTCAAGTAAGACATATGCATCACATAATTAATAGGATTCCCTGGTTTTTCAAACATACATGTTGCGTGATTATAGTTTGAGGGAGTCTGCAAGGTCAGGAAATGCATGAGAGGTTCTTTCCCTGCAATTAAATGATCCATTATTAAGATTATAATACATGCTCGAGTAAATTGATTTATAGTCACATTGTCTACTGCTGTTATGCTGATTTCAATATGATCATGGTGTTGACATAGTGGGAAAAAAATAGATTTATAGCCTTAATCTGAGTATAATCAAAGTTCTAACATGCATATAAACATTACTGACTCTGGGAAGTGTAGTGTAAAAGCACTACCAATGTTGACTATTTAACCATAAAACGTCAAAAAACTGTTTTTAGACGTGATACACTTTTACAAATACATCTCTTTAGTGTGTCTACAATAGTGGGACTTTGTTGAAGTATGCCACATCTGTAGTGCCTCAGTCTTCGTACTGGCCTTCAGTGACAAAACGACTTCTTACTCTGTTTACAGTTGCATATTATGTAGGTCAGATTCCTTTCTCAGGTCATCTAGACCTGAGGATTGCACATATGTACATTAAGTAATGTAATTTTGTGTTTTATTAGAACATATGAGAGTTTTCCATCTAAATTGTGATACAGTATATATGCTTAAAAAATCTCTGCTGCAAAAAAGAATGCTGACATGAAAATAGTGACTCCATAAAGAACACACCCATCTGCGTCTTTTTAAATATTAAATATCAATATTTTTTCTTTTTCTTATCTACTATATTGATATTGTGTTGACAAAAAAGAGTATTTCTTGATGGATACACTGGGGAAGAGAAATGAAAAATGTTTTGTCCACATACAGTTTGTTCTCTGCCCTTGGGGGATAGCACTTCTTACAACAGGATCACAGTTGTTGAACATCGCGATGAACAACTGCTTTACTGAAAGATGGAGAGAGGACAAGAGAGAGAGAGAGAGAGAGAGAGAGAGAGAGAGAGAGAGAACCCTCCCTGCATCAGCCATTTCTGTTCTGCCCTCTTATTATTCTGGATTCTTCTTCAGAGTCAGAAAGACAAAGATGGAAGAAGGAGAGGAAGAACAGGTTGAGGATGATAGAGTGGTAGAGGAAGGACAGTAAGGGCGTGAGAGGTACAGTCACAAGGAGAAAGAGGGATTTACAGAAAAGGAAAAGCAGGAAGAGAGAGAGAGAGAGAGAGAGAGAGAGAGAGGAGAGAGGACACACTCTATTGGCTCTCAGCATGGCCCAGGGGTAATTTCCTCTCCACATGAGAAATGCATGCTGGGATACGGAATCACCTCCAAGGGAGGGTAATGATGCATTGCCAGAGCCTTGGCCCTGAGGCACAGCTGTGTGTGCGTATGTGTGTGTTTGTGTGTGCACGCTTCTGCCCTGGCCATCATCCCTGCTTGTTCTGGGTAAATTGCCCATTGTAGTTATTTTCCTTTTCTTAGGTGGTCTATCTGTGTGTGTCTGTATGTGTCTGTATCTATATTTGTGTATGATTGTGTGTGTGTGACCTTGGGCTGATAAGGTTTGTGTCTCCCCTCTCTTCTCTGCTATGGTGAGCTTCATCCTGAATCTGGGCCTTGAAGACAGAAAGGAGAGAAAAACAGATGAATAAACTGAAATTCACACACACTCATAGACAAACATACACACACACACCAATACTCAAGTATTCAGATAAATTGATTCATACGCTCACAACTAGAGATTGACTCTTGCAGTTAAATGACTTGCTTGACATAATGGCGTCTGTTTTGTCTCTTAAATTTCTAAATGAAAGTTCTTAAGGGACATGACAGGAAATAGAGGTCATTTGGCAGCAACAAATCAAAAAGCATAGACTTAATTGCTGTGTTCACTGTTTCAGTGGTTCAAGGGCATTTTCTCATTTGCACTGTCTGTTTGTGTGCATGTGGGTGCACGGTGTGTGCAGCTGCTAATGAATCTGTCATGTTCTTTGGATCAAATCATTGCATTGTTTTTTTTATGGTAATTACTGCCACTGACATTCTGTCGATTAACATCCATCAAACCTGTTACATGTGCAGAAGAAATGCTCGCAAACAAATGCTTCACATTCACAAATTCAGCATGAAAAGCTATGGAAGAAAAAAAGGACAATATATAATGTGTGTTTGATGTTCCTCTCTCTTTCTCTTTCTCTCTCCCTCCCTTCCTCCCACCATCTCCCTCCCTCTTGGTCTCCTGACACACTGGACGCATTTGGGATTATGAGAAAATGTCACAACAGCAGAACTATATATCCTCTCCTCTTTTCCACTTTCCTTTCCTTTTCCTCTTAACCCCACTTTCCTTACTTCTCTCCTCTTCCTCTCCCCTTGTCTGCTCTCCTCTTTTCTACTTTCCTTTCATTTCCTTTCCTCTCCTTTCCTTCCCTCTCACTTGTGCTGGAAACAACTGAACCTGGGGCATAACAAATGTCATTGTATGTTTTCGCATCTTTTATAACTCTTTTCACATATTTTACCTGGGACTCAATCTGTTTGTCAGAGCTGTATCTGCATGTTCTGAAGAGTCTGCCCCTATTGAGACAGATTTACTCCTTATGGATCGCCAGGTACTCCTCAATATGAGTACAGAATGCATCTTCACTGAATGCTGGCAGAATTTAATGCTACATGTGTAATACAGTGACATCAGTTTATCTGCCCTCATGGGACAGCGATACCAAGATTTTATTTTCCCTATGGACTTCGGTGCAGTCTTGCATGAACTCAGCACTATCGACTTTTCACTTGGAGAAATGTATCTTGCCTTTAATTACCTCTTTTATGAACATCCTCTGCAGACATTAATGTCAAGGAGTTGTATGTCTTGCAAGATGCTACTATCTTTGCACAGGACTCAGTCGTCCATGCCGGAGACGTTAAGGTCACTGAGTTGCATATCTCATGTGCAGGCAAGGGATCTTGACCTTTCAGCTGAATTGTGTGTAGGAAATCAATCATTGAATGGTTGTTATTGGACCCAGAGGGACTTGGTAATGACCAAAGAGGTAAAAGAAAGCCAAAAATCGAGAGAATAGAAGGTAAAGATAGAAAAGCAATTGGCTACAGAAAAAGAGACGGACAGTTTTATTGAATAAAAAGTAATTGCAAATTAAAAGTCAAGCTGTGAGTAAAGGCACAAGTTTGTCCCCGTTGTCCTCATTTGAAATTACAATTGCAGTAGCTTCTGTTCACTGGTCATCATGTTTAGTTATGCGAGTGGGCTGGTTTCTAACAGCTGCTGAGGGGCAACAGCACTAGCATATTAAAATCAACTTGCAATGCCCAGTTGAAGCACTTAATAAATCACAAGATACACTTCCCCTCATGCATGCCTGCAGACACTCAAACCAATAATGCTCTTCTATCTAAAATAGAAAATAAATAGAAATCTGAATTTTATATTTGGTGGTGATAAAGGAGACCGATTTGATAGGTGGGATGCCAAACACCACACTGGGATTTGGTAAAACAGCGGCTAATTGGGTAAATGAGGATGTTAAAGAAACATTTTAATAAGCATGCTGGTTGTGTGTACATCTATAAGCAGCAATCTCATTTTTTAATCAGTCGTAATACTAGCTTGTTAGCCAGTTTAGGAATCATTGCTTTCCTTTTGCCTCCATAAGGTGGCACTTTGCTTCTTTGTTGACAGGGAGGACCTTGTAAATAACATTTCGAACCAATATTTTCCTTAAATTTGTTCACTGAAGCCAAAACATCAGAGTAATCCTTGAGCTGTATCTAGATTTGTAAGATCATAAGAAAAAATTAACATTATGGAGTTGTAGCCCATTAGGGGCACTTGCCTTGAAAATATTCTATTTACTATTTGAAATGAGATGTTTGGCTGCTTCATTACAAACCTCCTGCTTCTAATCTGCAGACTAAATCAGTTCTTTCATTGAGTGATGATAAGGTAACTTATGCATCCTTGGGGTGCTGACTCAATTTATAAACTTTCCTCTTGTATCTATCCATCTCTTCATCGCTCTCTCCATCCCTCCAAAACACTCAGCAGCGAGGTGGAGGAGGCTCGACAGTGATGATGGGTTGGAAATGCAGCAGCATCTCCCAGCCTAAACACACACAGGCATGCAAACATTCACTCTCCTGTACTCCCCTCTCTTGTCATGTGCGTATTAAATGAGTCAGTTTCATTCCTCTCTGCTTTTTCCTCCTTCTCTCTCTTTCCCCAACTTTCTCTCTCCCTCTCTTTTGCTGCAGGGTACGATTTAATTCCTAAGGCTCAACTCGCCATGCTGACAATAGTCCTCTCTTTGTGTGTGTGTGCGTCTCAGTGTCGTTTCTATCTGCATCTTTGCGTGCACACTGTGATCACCTCATACCATCACAGGCTGTCCTGCATTCTGACTGAGAAAGATGAAACGCTAATGTTTGTGGAATGATGTGGTGCAGAGAGTAGAAGAGTCAGAGGCAGAGAAGAGTGAGGGGATGGGAAATAGATGCAGGGCAGAACCTCATATGAGTCATTGGACAAGGTTATTTAGTGTTGTCTTACTTGTATAACAGTGTTGAAGGTATTTGTGTCTCGGGTATTCCTATGGGTGTAGGCACATACTGTAGCAGGGGCATTCATGCGTGATTGTGCTTGCTTTCCCCCATGTACCCTTTGTGTATTTTCATGAATTCTAAGTTCTGAAGACCATTTGTCAAAGTCACTTTGAATAACTGGATATTTACAAAATGCAAACGTCATATTTAAATCGGGAGTGTTGAATATTGTGGGCAACATTTTTATGCCAGCTCTGTACTATGTGACATTTTATACTATTCTTTGAGGGAGGGGAAAAAAAGTGTGGGTGGGTTCAGTTGCTCTGCAGCCGTCACTGAGCTGTCAAACTCAAGCTAGGTAACAATTCCAGTGATGTTCCATTATTGAGGTTTACTTCTAAGCCAGTGATCATTGTGCAAGGGAGGCTGAACATCCAGAAAAAGACATTACCCACTAAATTATACCGTTTTGGAGAATGCAGTCATCTGTATTGAAATGTTTTGCACTGACTATCAGGTTACAAATACATCTCAATTAAGTGGAAAGAAAAGAATTTTGTAGCTCTCAGCTGGATTCCCCTAGTAAGGTGTAAGGAAGAAACAGTAGGGCCTACATACTCAAAATGTGGCCCAGGGCCACATCTGGCCCTTCATCATAACAAGTCATTTAGATCCAAATGAAATATGAGTAAATAAATGCTATTTAAGAAATGTATGGAATTAGAAAAAAAAAACAAAAACGTTTTACTTGTGAATTAATAGACATTATTTTCATAAAGTTGGAGAAGAAAAGCATGATGGAAAATGATTACGTGACTGTTTTGGATGCACATTTGTCATCTCTGAGCCTCACAGGTTTTATCCATAAAAACAAGCTAGCAATCTAGCGATCACTAGACGTTCCTTATCATCAACACCCGACTGTTAACAAACAAAAATAAGTTGTTCTAATGAACAAGTAGTCCAAATCAACACAAAATGGACTGAGGATTACGCGCTTATATTAGCGTCTCATGCTAATGCTAAACCGCCATGGTTAATCTGCCAAATAACAGTTGCAAATCAAGATTTCGTGTTGCTTCTTATGTGACATTACTAGTAATCTAAACAAACTTCACCTGCAGCTTCCACGTGGAGCAACTAATTAGGGATTTTTTTTTTCCCCACCAGCCCCTGACTCTCCTTCATTTTGCAGAACTGGCCCCTGGCCAAAATTCAGTATCCCTGCAGTAGGGTCATGTGTTTGACACGCTCAACACATTTCAGACTCTGGGTGTAGTCTGTGCTCTATCATATTACATGATCTCAGCCATGTTGGAGCTCCTGTACTTATTTTCCCTATTTATATCTTCCACATCCCCTTCTTCATCAGCCCCAGCAAGCTGAAAAACAAGCAAGACATCACAGTCATTTTCACCATCAGTCTCAGAAGTATATAATCACTATTAACAGTATTGTCATCACGATCAGTGTCTTATTCATCATTGTCTTAATTTTTAATGCCATATCCTTTCTGTCTTATTCATATTCATCATTATTACTCTCTTGCTCTTTATGTCATCATTTTCATAGTTAACATCATCAGCAGGTTCATTGCATTGTCGTGTGCAGCTTGCAGCACATACAGCGCTGCTCACAGTTCCCTATGTTGTTGCTGCTCCAGTGTGATCTAATGAGAAGAGCACGTGCATAAGCTAATCGTTGCTTTATTAGCTTTTCTTCCCTCTTGCGTCAGTGCAGCGATTGCACATCTCCCACATTTTCTCAGACACACCCACAGACACACAGCACACAAGGCATTAATGAAATGTCTGCCCACATTCAACCTTACGCATTGCCTGAGCAGAGTTTAGTCACCTCAACTTGAACTATAAGCAAAGTTTAAGTTGACCTGGTGTGGCGTTAGCAAATCAGAGTAAATCATGAGCCATTATGTGTTTGCTGCCCTTTCGTCTCAGGAGGAGCTGGAAAAGTAGATGCACATTAGAAAAGACCAATGCAATGGCTGACATTGGGTTTCTACAGTTTAAAGGACCAAACCAGTGGTTTTTGCATGTTTGAACCCAATATACAGCCTGCTTCTGCGTTATGTTGCTGACAACCATTTTTCAAAATGCACTACTGGACCAGTAAATATTACAATTCTTTTTCCTGCCTTCCAGATTGACATTGGTTTCAGTTCATTCCATTATGATATTAAAATCAACTTGTAGAGACTTGAAACGTGTTTGAGATGAGTAATCGGTCACAGCAAACACAGCATCGATTGCATTTTTTTGTCAACTTACATAATTTCACCAGTCAGCGTGGAGTTGCATAGAAGACAATGTGTCTCCGCCAGGGAATATAGTCCTACGAGAAGATGGCTCTTATGAAAAGATTAAATATGACCATCCCTTCTACTTTCAGGCCTACGTGTTAGCAGGTGAAACTTTGGATTTTAAGATGGGTGTATCACCTGAACATTTGATTTTGAAAGATTAGGGGATTTGGCAAAATAACAGAAAAACTAAAATATGGTTTTATGTTTTTAAAATTGGTTGTCAGTAACACAGGTAGTATTTATTGATGCAAAATCACTGTATGGTCCTGTATGTTTTTTGTTTGTTTTATTTTGTAATTATATAAAAATGTTATGATTTATTTGGCACTTAAAGGCTGCAGCACAGTTGAAAGTAAACTTTTGTTGCGAGTTCTGGTTCAGATAAATCAGGTAAAACTGGAAGAACTTCAGGTTGGACCAGCACCTGTCTGAAATCCAATGGAATCTGTCTGCTTTTAATGGGATAAGGACATGCACTCTCTATTCACCCAAAATGGGAAAACTGTCTTGATTATGGTAAGATTAGAGCAATCACATTTCAGACTGGTGAAATTTGTTCATGTCTGTGTATGAAGTATATGTGCATTATATGCCAATTGTTCTCCAGCAGAGTGGAGATGTCAAATCTCTCTCTCTAATGCTTTCTCACTCTCTCTCTCTCATATTTGATCTGTCCATCGCTTTCATTTAGTGCTGCGAAGCTTGTTGCCTTGACCCCCATTTTCCTGCTCTCTCTGGCTTTTAGCGCAGGAATTGAATGTGCAGACACCCTCTATATCTACATCGCCTCAAAAAAGCAGAGAGCAGCCTGAGTGCATATCAAACAACTCTCATATATTTAAAAAGAAAGGAGGAAAGAAGACTGAAAGAGTGAAAGATGAGCAAGGCAACAAACTGCAAAAGGGAAGAGGAGAGGGGAGAAAATAGAGATACATTTAGGGAGGTGGGCAGATTTCTGTTGTGTTTAAGTGATTTGACCCTGGTGAAAGATTCATGGATGTGTATGCTCTCTCTCTCTCTCTCTCTCTCTCTCTCTCTCTCTCTCTCTCTCNCCCTCCCTCCCTCCCCCCTTCTCTGTTTGGCATGTCATTGTTTGTCTAATGTCAGGGCAGGTCTCTGACCTTTATTGCAAATGTGCCCGGTTCTGTAATGTGAATCTGCCAGTGGATGAATCCATTACACACATGCACACACAGAAACACAGCACACATGCACATGCACACACACATATACAGTGGTAATCCAGTTTGACCTTATGACTGTGACATTCACATGGCAGCATGATTCTGGGTAATTTGTGGTTGTATGACAGACACGGTAACACACAAACTGACGGTCTGTGGCACCCTCATTAGAGGTGAGGAGTGATAATGCATGTGCTGAACATGAGCACACATGCACATTCGCAGGCTAAATCTTCATTAGCATCGTCCTGGTAAAAATAGTTCACCTTCCTTGATTGCCGTTCAGAGGCCAGAGCAGACTCATTGACATGATTGCATCTCAGCATGAAAATCAAGAGACAATGGGCCAGTAATTTCTCAGGGAGCTCTCGTTCATCCACCAGCTGATTGGCTGAGTGCCTTTGGGATGGGAATTTGATTGGTCATTTTTTTTTTTTTTTTTTTTTTTTGTTCAGTTGTGATGCATCGTCATTAAAGTTAAGTGGTTCTTCTCAGTCATGTGACTCACAGATGTCTGTCATCTCATTAATATCTGCAAAAAATTCATTTCAGAGCACGACATGCTGGTATAACTAAATTAAATCTGTGTACGGCAATTTACCATTATGAAAATTACATGGACAAGATACATGTAAGTGGGTAGTGGCACAGTCTGTCTTGACTTTGCTTGATCTCCACTTACAGTATGTTTTCACCCATGTTTGTTAGCAGCAAACATTTATGAAGCAATTTTAATTAAACTTGGTGAAGGGTAGGGCATGGCTGAGGCAAGAATCCATTAAATTTTGGTGCCAAATTGGCACCAAAACTTAATGGATTCTGGTGCCAAATTTGGTGCCAGAAATGTTTTAAAGGATTGTTAATTTAAATACACAAATCTCAATGGGGAAACAAAAAGAGTCATATGGAGTATTGGATTGAAATGTCCTTATTGTGTGTGTGTGTGTGTGTCTTTCAGCTATAATCTCTAACATATAATATGGTGAAAAAAGAGATTGGTTTCTGTTTGGCTCCCATAGCTGGGAGCTTTGGGTGGAGTGTCTTTGAGCCACACACTAAATAATTCACTGGCATCAGAGGTACTCTTCTGTGTCTGACCCTGACATGTGAGTGGGGCAAAAATCCTCATAGTAATTCCAACATGTCGCATATCCACATGGCTGCCTGCTGTAGGGCCAAATATTATTGCTTTAATCTTTGAGGCATATGGTAATGTAAAGAGCAATGTCATGTCATATACTGCCTACCTTGTCATCAGGTGAATAATGAAAAGTGTTACAATCCACCAACGTTTCTCCTGTAAAAATGGAATAGACCTCCTTGTGATTGCAAAATACCAAATATGGCTTTCTTCATTTCATAAACACAACACAGTTTACATGTCAGCTGTATTGAGGCTGGCAGCATAATAATGTCCACTTGATATTGTATCTTTTATATCTCTTCTACCATGTTGTTCTACGGTTAGATGTTATGATGATACCAGATTATGGTTTTTCCCTGGTTTGGATAATACAGCAGAATACACACTTAAATCTTAATGAGGTTGCTGTTTGATACATTGTAATGGTTTAGGTCACCTAAGTCTCTATTGGCCCGTCTAATGAGTGTTTGACTCTATGTGTGTGTGTGTGTTTCATTGGCCTATTGTTTGGCTGTGTAAACATCCGGTAATTGCACGGTGTAAAGGGGGATAGTGCCACAGGGCTGAAATTACCGATCAGCAAATGTGGGATAACAGCTGTGTGAAAATGTGTACTTTTGCATCTGTATATATGAGAGTATGTAGCTATGTGATTGTCTGTGCTTTATTTTGTATTTGTGTGTGTGTGCAGCATATGTGCATTTCCAGTATACAGTGTATGTGTGTGTCTGCACCCATGTGGTAGGTTTAAATGAACACCTGTCTGTCAGCTTAATGCCCTATTCGATTAGGCCTCTCGATTCTTTGTGTTCAGCTAATTGAGAGGACTTGTGCGGGCGTTTGTGTTTTCCTTACCATGGCAAATCCATGGCCCTGCACACTAATGTTCCCCTTCACCCAGCCCCACCCATACAGGGTCTCACACACACACACACGGACATACGTACACACACATTCTCTCTTTCTCTCTCTAATGACATTTTCTACATTTGAACTTTAAAGTAGACACACTTATCCAAAGAAAATAATGAAAAGGTCAAGAAGCAAAATAAATCAACATTCATAAGCTGCTGTAACGTGAATATGTCAGAGCAGCAGAGGGATAATAATACAGTGACGAATAGAGTAAAATCCAAGGAACTTAGAAATTTAAGAAAAAAACAGATNCCCCCCCTTCTGTGAATATTCATTTGGATTAGACACCCTTTGCATAATCACCCCTCCTACTAATTGAAGACAATCAAGAATTGTGGTTGAAGTGTGCTGTTCTACATTAAAAATTATAGTCTTAAGAAGTATAAAGAAGTTTAAAGAACTGGAACTATAAAGCAGTTTAAAGAACTGGATAGTTATGCTATAAAAATCAACCTGTAAAGACTCAAAATGGGCTTGAGATAAACGTATTTCAAGTCAGAAAAATGATACCATGAATTAGAAAGTTGATGGAATTAAAGAGGCAACAGAAATCATTTTGACTAACTTCCGAGTCGTAAGACTGTTATTCATTCTAATTTATATGACGGCGCTGAACCTCTGTGTTCCTCTGTGTCAAAGAATGATGCGTTCTGGATAGATGGATTACTTATCTCAAGCATTTTTCAGGTCTCTACAAGTTGATTTTTGTAGTGTAGTGGAATGAACTAAACCCAATGGCTTGCCTGGAAGGTAGGATAAATAATTTGAAAATGTACTGCTCCAGCTACATTGGTCTTGTTTCTATTAATGCAAAAGACAAAGAAAGACTTCTAAGTTTTACCACATCATTTCTTTACATAAGAAGCCTGACATATATGACAAACCAAACATATTGGGAATGCCCAGGGTCCAATTTCAATTTATTTGCAACATATATTTTGCTAACATATTGTCCCAGCATCATTTTCTTCTCCTTTCCATTCACTGATACTCAGTCTCACTCACCACCTCTCATTCTTCTCACTCACTCATCCTTTGTACAGTTTTATTCCACCCCCCTTAGTCTTTTATCCCCTGTTAAAAGATGCCATAGAGAAGCTTATTGATTTTTGGTGTCTTGTTTGGGCGGTAGCTGCATTGGCTCAGGATAGAAAAACTCCAGACTCAGACTCTCTCCAAAGTAGAGAGAGTTAAAAAAAAAAAAAAAGAGAGAGAGAAACACAGCCTCACTTAAGTCTAGCTTACTTGCCATACTAAAATGATGAAGTAGAGAGGAGAAATGACCATATAGTCTCCCTCCATCTTTCTATTTATTAGTTCTCTCCATCAAACTCTACAACAAATTCTCTTGCTCATTTTCCTCCCTATTCTTTTATTCTCTCTCTCTCTCTGCTTTCCTTTTACTTATTTACCTTCTGTGATGAAATTATCCTGCTGGTTCATGTTTTCATTTGCATGGAGAGAGAGCTTCTGCGATTACTAGTGTCACTGTCATTTGCCCATCCGTGACCGAGGAGCAGTACGTAATGAGGAGGAGGATGGCAGGAGAAAATGAGCTGTTTTCCCTGCAGCTGATTTTTTTCCCCCCCACTGTTTATTTCTGACTACATTCCATCCCTCTTTCCATCCACCCATCTCCATTTCTCCATTTGTCTATCCAGCTTTTATAAGCTGAAACCCGCTCTCTCTCTGCCCCCCC
>VXCM01000520.1:253486-289217 GCA_014773175.1 Lucifuga dentata
CCCCCAGCTTTCACTGATCTCCCTTGCTGTGGTCAGGATTTCTGTTCTGTCCTGCCAGCCACAGCAGGGCTCATGAACACAGAAATTTTAGGTAGAAAATAAAAGATATTTGTAAGATTGTGTAAAAATACCAAACATTAGACTTCATCACCCCAAAAGTAGAGGCCAAAACTTAAGTACAGATTGTGCAGCTCCTGCAGCTATTGCTGTAGTGGATACCAAAAAATGTAATTCACTCAATACCAACCTTTTCACCTGACTCTGGGCAAGACCACAAGCAAATGCATTTTCCTCAAATGCTGGTCTGATTGAATGTTAGTGAAACTTCTGCTGCTCATTCTTAAATCTTTGCCTGTAACTGCTAGCATGTAATCTCTGCAGGACTTCCATTCCAAGTTTGCTAAAGTTAACATGTTGGAAAAGTCAGAGGATTTTTCTCAGATTAATTTCACATGTTCCAAAGCGAAACTTATCATTCAAGCATTTGTCAATTGGCTCTTTCCCTGGATAGTGTCTTAATTAAGCTGCACTTTTAATTAAAGAGATTGAGACTGTACTTGGAGTCAGTGTTTTCTTGCATCTTTTCCTGCATCCTTGATTGTCCTGACTTCTGTTTATCTGCTGAAATGTCCTCTTCATATTAAAGTTAGTGCAATCCAAAGAAGCATCTCTTTCTCTGTAAGATAGACATCCATGGAGATGGGGAAGATATAAAAAGTCAGTGAGAATGTATGAGAGGTGAATGAAAGAAGTGAGAGAGTGGGGATAAGGTGAGTTAGAGCATTTAACACTCAATGTTTGAAAAGTGTGACATTAGTTATTCTGTCGTAGTCAAGTTCTCATTCAGTTTCTCCAGAGAGACAAGAGAAATTTGATCACCAAGGCAGTAAATTACCTAAATTGCATTTTCTCTTTCTTCCCTTCATGCAAGAATTATCAAAGCATTTTGTTCTTTGCATAAAACTACCATTCATCTTCCTCTCTCTCTCTCTCTCTCTCTCTCTGCACTGAAGTGATGAAGATTGATGTTGGGATTCTAATTAGCATCTGCTCTGGTATGCACACTGCCAGTCTGTCCATTCCTGATCCTCCAATCAGTTAAAAGACATGACAGGCCTTGTCCAATCAGATTAAGGCCAGTAGGGCAGGCTTTCTGTGTGGAGCTGTCAGTCCAGATGTGCTGTGCGCCATGGTGAGGATGTGATTTGGTCTGTGAAACATCATAAATGGTTTCCCCTTGAGTTTTTATGTGTGGTGATGCAGCATCATCATTTTGCATGTTTAAGCCCAACAAATGCATGTTACTGACATTTTCCCCAAATATAAAACTGTAGTCTTTCTGCTATTTTGCCAAATCCCCTAATCAAAATCAATGATGATAATACAGTACACCCACCAAAAAAAAACAAAACAAAAAACATTAAATGTCTTAATAAATAAAGGTACTTAATAGACAGTTTTTGCTGTGATGGATTATGTATCTCAAGCAGGTTTTAAGTCTCTGCAATTGATTTTAATTGCATACTGGAATAAATTAAAACCAATAGCAGTCTGGAAGATAGGAAAAAACATGCTGAAATTTATGGCTAAAGTAGTATATTTTGCCTAAGCATGCCAACAGTATTGTCCTTTAAGGGTTTGAATATGAATGACTTAAATTGTGCTTAGGATTCATTACAATACATGTGAGTTGTACATTGTGAGATCAGAGAGATAGAGGCACTACAACGTGTTATAAACCTGGCTTGACTGTGTAATTAGATACTTGGCTTCCTAGAAACTGCTCTATGTGGGAAGTAATGTAACGTGTGATTTCAGGAATCACCCCTCACTTCACGGAGGTCAGAGGTCGCTTCAAGTTTCAAACTCTAAACGTAAATATCTGTGAAAGTTGGCAATAAATGGTACAAAGCGATCTTTAGTGTCAGATGATGTCACCACCTGTTGCGCTACACAGAGTGTGACATCACCTGGCACCAAGGATCAGCCAATAGGAGACAGCCAATTCAGGACCCACTTTTCAGCAGTACTGTAGCTGTTAGATTCAGAGGTGTTTAACGGGTGGTCCCTTGCTTATGATGTCACCAAGTGCTCATTCATCTTATAGTGATGGTACTGTGAGTCACATAATCTTTATTACATGACCTTTTGGACTTTTTTAAAAATTACTTATTAGCTTACTGTTTTTCTTCACTGGACGGTGCCACTTTTTTTTGCTAGACTATGGACAGTTATACAGTACAACTTTATTGACAACCATAGTTGAAATTTGTGTTGGACCACACCTGCAAAATAGGACAAACATTAATGTCAGTTACAGGTAAGAACCAAACATGGAGTCAGTCAACTGAGGCATGGGTGCCATCCTGTTCGTAAGCTTTCTCACACTCGTGTTACCACAATATTTAGCTACAAATGTGCTACAATCATGCACTAGGTCTACCTTACAATGAGACTAAATGAATCATCATATTGTATTCTGCAGTTAGTTTGACACTTTGGCGAACCTGTAGTGCTTAACATCATTACCCAGGTTCTGGTTATTTGGCACCTTTCCTATTCCGTCATCTGTACCTTTGAGTGAGGAAATATGACAATAACACCCCCCCACCCCCACCCCCCCATGCTCTGCCCATTTACCTAAGCAGGGGAACTGGAATTATTCACAGAAACAATCTGCTGCTTTGTGTGAAGATCAGCACTATTTTACATAAATGACCACTATTGTGTATTTGTGCATGTGTATTCTCTCAGTGGTTGCAGATCATCAAAGCTTTGTTCTCTCTTTCTCTCTCTCTCTGCGTGTGTGCGTACACGTCAGTGATTATATTAAGATGGTTCTAGAGAGAGCTTCAGCTCTCTTAAAAGACTTAGAGAGAAAGAGGGAAAGAGAGAGATGAAGTGTAGTTTTATGAAAAGAAACAAATCCTTTGATAATCCTTGCAATTTCATTTGTTGTAGTCTTACCATCATATTTAATCCTCGCATTTCATCTGTCTTCCATGTGTACATGCAGGTGTTTGTGTGTCTGCATCAAAGCCCCAGTCTTTTCTTGTCCAAATCATATCGCTCTCTCTCTCTCTGTGCCCCCTTTCCCCTTCTCCACCAACCCCCCATACCACCCGCCTTTATTCTCACTGTCAGAATCCTCCTTTGACATACCGGTGTTTGCATCACAAGTATTTTGCTTTATCACACCTCCATATGTCTCAAAAATAGCAAAATAACCTGTCTAACCAGGACGTCGGGGATTTGTGAGGCAGTGGTGCCTCCTAATTTATTCTCCTATTCATGGCGTGTTGTATCAGACTTGTGCAGCTCAGGTTAAAAATGCAAGTCAACACATGTTTCAGTGCAGCAATTTATTTCCACATAAGCATAAAATAATAACATTAAGAATATAGCATATAAGCAGAAGCATATTGTTTTGCAGATTCCTCAAAAGCTGATTGGGCATTTAACGTGATCCCTACAGTTTTGTTGGTGCTGCCTCTTTGATCATTTCTCTCTTTTGCAGGCTGAATTTCTCTGTTTGCATCTGATTCATTGTTGGCATGTCATTGGGTGGTGTGTCTACAGGGCTGTAGCTCTGATTAGCATCCTCATTGATGTGACTGGCATCTTATTCTAAGGCTGATTTCCTCTTTTTCTGTCCCTATTTTCTATCTCCAATCAACTTCCTTTCACCTGTTGCACTCATTCTCTCTAGTTTCCCTTTCTTCTTCTGCTTCTTCATTCTTATTCCCCGACTTCCTCCCTGTTTCTTTTTCCTCTCGCTTTTTCTCTCTCACTTGTTTCATCTCACCCTGTCCCTCTTCCTACAAGGGGTTTTTAATTAATGGGGAGCCATGATGCTTATCTTATCAGCAGATCACTCTGCTTTCTATTAACTACACTGACAGAGCTGGAGGGTGCAGGGGATGGATCTCACACACACACACACACACACGTGATACTACCACACACGTGTGAATACACAGACTTGCACATTTACACATCATAGGCATTCATGATGGCTGGAGTACAGACATGCACACGCTGATAAAAAGGAATGAACCTGAAAGGGCACACACATACACACACATAGAGGCAAACACACAGAGAGGCGTGATCCTATCTGAAACTAGCCAGACACTGGCACACACATCAACAAAAAGCAGCCCTGATGTTATCTGGCTGTGTGATTTAAGGAGCATTGTTTGAGGGTCTCTCCTCCTAAATCCCCTAAATGCCTTGGGAATCCCTCCCTCTCTCTATCTCTCCTCTACCTCCCTCCTTTAGTCCTGCTTTCTGGCTGAATGAACACTTATCATTCGCCAGATAAAGAGCCATCACCACTGGGGCTTACTTTATCTTTGAGAGCCATGTTTACTCCCCGTGAACGCTCTGCTTTTCACAGAAGTTTCATAGACTGGATGCGCTTGATCTGACAGAGTTGAGAGCTTGGTGCTGCAGCTTCATTTTCAGCTGTAGAAACGTCAGACACACATGCACATCCTCCATGCAATCAAATTTAACTCCCCAGACAGGTCATTTGTCCCATTTTCATATGACAGCTGAATTTGGATGCAACGTATTGACAGTTCTCACAATGATGGGGATTGATGGGGATTACATTGAGTCGTATTTTGGCACTGAGCATGTGCGAGCTTGAAGGCAGAAAGAGCAAAATCAATCCTTAAACACCGCAATCAATGTGAACCACAGAATTTCAACATAGGTTTTCCTCAGATCAGTTTTCTGAGAGCATTGAGAAAATGCAGAGAGAAGTAGAGAAACAGAGAAATTGTTTACAGAACGGTTAGTGTAGAAAATATTACAGCAGATTGTGGAGACCAAACTCACGCACGCGTATGTGCACACACTGTCGCCCACACACACTCAAACACTAGTAATTTTCTCATTTGGGGAACTGTAGCAAAACAATTATCAGCAGGGGATAATACAATAAAAGAGACCATTTCCTGGGTATTATCAAGGGACAAAACATTTATTTCACTTTGTCCAGTGCGGTTTAAAGGAGTGTAAACTTCTAATGGCCCAAAGTATAGAACATAACTCACACACTGATGCTGCAGACAGCATGCAGGCTGTAGGTATTCTAGGCTTTGAAGGTGTCCAATATTCTCTTTTACAACATCAAGTCTCACACATTTCTAACACATGCTGAAATAAAATCACTTCTCCTTCAAAGTGTCATTACTTAAGGTCCTTATTTTTCTTTTGTGCCAAATACTCTGCACTTGTTGCGTCACATGCAAAGCTAGCAGTCAAATAATGGTGGCAATACTTTGACATCTTTGTCTTTTGCAGCTTCCAGTGGCTGCTGCTGCCATTCTTACCTCTACTTATTTATTGCATGCAACACATAATTTTGCTGGTGCTTAAGGGGTTTTATGGGAAAATGTGTGTTAAGCAGAGAACTGTAAAAACTTTCATGAAGTCTGTAGAAGTTGCATCGTCTGGTAGCAGTTAGTTGAGAGACTTTCAGGGAATCACTGTGTTGTCCTTCATGGAAATCACAACCTCTGTGTTGTCTCAGCAGATTACATCAAAGCTAAGAAGTTTTGCTGTTTGAGTCAGATCTTTCTTCCATTTATTTGTGTTTCTGCATGGCCTTTTTGTAATGTACTGACCTTATCTTCACTCTCCCTTATTTTTTTGTACCTGCCTTGGGCAGAAATGTTTTGGCAAATTGGACATTTAGTGTGTAATTTGCATCATTTCTAAACCACTTTGTTGCCTATCCTTTAGAGATCTTCTCCACAAAGATGAGGGCTCTTTGGTCGAAAACAGAACAAAGTGGATTTTGACATATAAATCTATCTCCAGTTCTTCCTCTGCGATTTTATCTATTTGTATGTGTGTAGTTTGTGTCTGCAGGATGTGCAAATGCGAGTAGCTCTGGCTGTGTGAGTGAGTTTACTGGACTACTTTAATGTAATCTCTTGTGTTTCAGCAGTTGCTTTTGTAAACTTCTGAAGGAATCAAAGTGTCTCTGTCTGTGTCTCTGCAGGGAGTTTGGGTGGAGAGATCCGGAGCTGCCAGAGGTGATCCAGATGTTGCAGCACCAGTTCCCATCAGTGCAATCCAATGCTGCAGCTTACCTACAGCACCTCTGCTTTGGAGACAACAAGATCAAAGCTGAGGTGTGTATTGAATCTCTGAGGATCACACTCATAAAAAGGTGTGTGTGTGTTTGTGTCTGTGTGTATGTCACCAACTGTATGAAGGGCCACGTAAGCACCTACTCGCAATCCAAAGTGCTCGAGCTGCTTTGAATTTTCCTGCAGCATACCCAAGTGAATCTCTAGAAATAGTGCATTACATAACTTAACGGACCGGTTCCACAGTGGCGTTCTGCATGATAAAGTTTGCTGCAGTCTACATCCCTATGTGTGTGCCTTCTATTGAATTGTATCTGTAGTGGCAATAAAGTTCAGTTACTCCCAAAGTCACGAGTTTGTATCTGAAAAGCAATTTGGAAGGAAAGCCCCTTTGGAACTCTCCAATAAGCCCTTTAATAAGACATACAACATTTTGAAACAATGGCAGGGGCACATGTGATCACACCCACACTCAAGCCCACCACAGATGATGAAACTCTTCTCTGTCACCCCCCNGACATGTTTTTTTTTTTTTTTTTGCTTTATGAAATTCATTTCAGTGGTGGGTCAATAGCTGCTGCTGCTGCACCTTTATTGAAAAGTGATGCCACGTCACTAAATGCTCATTTACACACTGACATGGCATATACGACTATGAAAACACACTTAATAGCATCATGTACGCGCATCCACACCTGCACAAACACACAGCCCATACATCACATGCTCAAACAAAAAAACAAGATGAAAACAGAAAAATTAAACAGAATGAAGATTAATTGCATGCTAACTCAAACAATTAAACATGTAAACAGTTAATTTGCATTCATGCTGACCCACCTACCCACACATACAGCACATACATAAACACACTTCTCTCCTCTCCCACTCTCTCACACTCAGAGCTCTGAAAGAAACCTCAGTGTTCGTGTCTTTTCTAATGGATGTTATTTTTGCCTGAATGGAGGCATCCAACAATGGAGCAAATAGCAACTGTGTATTGACAGTGGATGCTTTGGCTTGCCTTCATCACTTTGATTGTCTCACTCAAGGCCCAAGGCCCCAGTAAATACTGTTTATACAAATTAAATCTGGGAGAGATAACAGCCAGCCAAATCTGACATTTCACATCACACCAAATGCAGGCAGGCATTGGAGCGCATGCAGTACATCTATATGCACATGGTGTCCTCAGCCACTCATCTTTTAAATACTTTTTAATGAAAGATGATCACAAAGCCTGATCCCGGATATTACTTTGGTTAAGGATTCTTTTGTTAAAAGGAAGGAAGATATTGTGAAGCTCATTTTTTTTTTTGGTTTTTGCAGTGTTCTTATATTGCAGTAGGAGAGATGAATTTGTTTTTGTTAAGATATAGAAGAAAAAGAACCCAGGCAATGAGCCTAATTCCCTCTGGTAGGAAATGTCAGTGTTTATTTCTCAGATTTTCTTTATCTGGTGCTTCTCTTCACACAGTATAGCATTTACATTGTTCTTGCCACCTTCAAAAATGAAAGCAATGCTTCCCATTGCTTTGCTTTGTTCACTATGTCTCCTCTTTAGTCTCATTGACTTCTGTTTCTCTTTATATTTAAGTAAATTAAATTCTTCGGTTTAAGAACTCATTTGTGCCTGTATCAGTCAAAGTTCTTAAATAGCAATCTACAAGGAGGTCATATGGAGAGGTTGAGGGGTTTGTGCAATACAACTACATTTGATGTTGATGTCGATTGTGGTATATGTTATGTGTTACTCATGGATTGTGTTGTGATTTTGCTTCAGAATATGTGTAGCGGCTGGAATGTGGATATTCTGTGTGGCAACTTGGATTCCAGAACAAATTTCCCCACGGAGACAATAAAGTATATTCTATTCTACTCTAAATTAAATTCCAGGCTCAGTTTCATAATGAAATACATATTCCATAGGAGAAACCATGAATGTTTGAACTTTATGGATAATGTTTCCTTAACTAGCTTGGTAAATGTCATAGAAATTTTCTCATGTCTTTGACTACATTTATAGACCTTCAAGGATGAAACATTTTATTCTCAAGTTCCAAAAGTCTGTATGGCTGTTTGCAGTGTTTTAATGCTTTCATTGTTAATATAGAAACATATGCATGAACATAAAGGAAAATTAGAAATTGGAAAATTATTAAAACTTAACTCTTGTTCTAAGTTCTGGCAATTCTAAAAACCAGTGGCCTGTAGACTTTTAGTGTGTAAGCCATATTCTATTTCATCATTTATACATTTATTTAGTCATTTACGCTGTGTATATACGTATGTAAATAGTGTCTTCTTGTAAGCCCACTTGGGCTGGGCATATATATACACACATACATACATATATATAATGCATGATACTAAAATTAAAAAAAAAATCATTTATTCATATACAATTTTTATCCTTTGTCCAGTTTAGTTCATTTTTAATTTCTCGGATGAAATGTAATTCATTTGGTGGAATTACATTTGCAGGAAATCTGTGCCCGAGAACTGATGGTGATTGATGATGTTTGTTGACTTCTCATCGACTTCCTCAGCCTGCCTCCTATTCTTAGCAAGAATTTATTTTCCACGCGCTTATTAAGATTACAATGATTACAAAACAGAATCTGAGTATTAATTGATTCTTTTCAAATCAATATTATTTTTGTTGTCTACCTCCCATGGAATGTGCATCCAATCGTATCTCAACATAGATCATCATTTACGTTCATAATATCTCCCATCAGACATCTGTACTGACTTCCACGATGTTTTTGTCTGCAGGCTATGATTAACTTTACTTGATGCAAGCATAATTCCAATCATCCACAATGAAGTGTGAAGGGCAAGATTGAGAAAGGCAGGAGGAAGGTTTCAGCCATCAGAGGTTTCGAACAGAAAGGAGTGTATCAAAGTTTTGTATGAATTACATCATGTTAGATATTCGTTGTGGTATAATACTTCCTCTCAAAGTAATATTTCACATCTGTCTTATTCCCCCTCAAGAAGACATATTTTTTTAAACATTTTTGGGAAATGAATTTTGAATTTTTTTCCAAATCACAGAGCTACGTAGTCAAGCTGTTGTGTATTAAAATTATTAATCCTGCTTCTTTTAAACCTTTAGCAGTTCTAGTTGAATATCTATTTCATTAGCAGCTAACATGATTTTTTTTTTTAAATTCAGTTTCTTATCAAGGCAGATGAATATTATCTAACAAAGTGGCAGTCTCTGCAGTTTCACCTTCCTTTTTTACATTCTTGCATATACTTGAATGTACTGCAACTCTAATAGGACAGTGGATCTTCTGTGCCTGTAATTATTTTGCTTTTAGAGGTCATAAGTGTAATGTAATTTTGTCCCACAATGACACTGATCCCTCTTGTTTTTTTTTTGTTTTTTTTACTTTTACTTCAGTACATTGAATTGTCTGAAAATATCTTTTCTCAAGCAATGACGTGCTGAGACAGATACGAAGACTGTCTCAAAATCATTTTTGTCATAATACATATATTTAAGCAGTAAAGGGCGGGAGTCTGCTTTGGAATGATTTTACAGGAGCTTGAAGTGTAGTAAAAAACCCTCTTAGCTGGAGTCCAGCTTCGAGTGGCTTGTTGCACTCATAAAATAACAGAAACAGCCCATTAAAAGCAAATGTCAAATGTTGAACAAATCAGTTTTTAATAATCACATGAAGTAAGAATTAATGAATATTATCCTTCCACCAGGCCATTGGTTGTTGAACAGATAGGTAATGAGATTTCTCATTTTAACACAGTCTGTATGCGCGTGCATGCGTGCATGTGTGTAAATTCTAATTGGAGTAATCATGCATTATGGCAGTAGATGGCAACTCTTTGTTATGAGCTCTGATCTATAGATTTCAGCTTGGCAGACACAGATGGCAGGAGATGCACTGAGCAGCTAAATGCAGCGACAACTTGGCTGCTAGACTTCGTTAAAGAGATTCTCTGCAAGGGCAAAAAGAGGGAGAGATGGACAGAAACAAACAGATGTGAGAAATGGAGAGGGATAGAGGGAAAGAGAGCAAAGATGGCTGGAGAATAGCGCTTTGCGTTATCTTGGATCAGATGACAAGAAAGCAGTCTGTGCATTTCAAAAGTGTGGAAAAGAATGATTAGCACAGCAATTTGTCTCTAGGTTGTACACACAGGCATGTGTGTATGTGGTTATGTGTTCACCTGTGTCATCACAGGTGTGTTTGCACTCATACAAGAATAAATGTGCCTGTGGATGAATGTGTTAATTTGTTAATTCATATGTCTGTCAGAATGTGTTTATGTTCACGAGACCATGTGTTTGCATGCATTTATGTTTGTGTGTGTGTGTGTGTGTGTGTGTGTGTGTGTGTGGCAGGGCAGATGGAGGTCTGGCCTTAGCTCAGATTACAGTTGACCGCAGACAGCTTGGCAGACTCATCTTCAGCATCATTTATAGCTGATATAGACTGATACACAAACACACATGCCCACATGCTTCCTTAGCTACACTCAACACACACTGTATGGTACATGCACTCATAAGCATGCTGACATGTGAGCTCATGGTTTTCTTTTTAGGCTCACACACAGACACACAAACTTGCACGGGCACCGTGTCTGACTCAAGTTTAGTCCCATCGGTAATTCTTTTTGGGTAGCAGCTCTGTCGATAACCATTTATCCAACAGACCAGAAGAACATGTCCCCTGACTGTGTGCTATTCTCTCTCTCTCTCTCTCTCTCTCTCTCTCTCTCTCCCTCCCCCTCCCTCCATTTTGTTTTTTTGGGGTTTTTTTTGTTTGTCTCGCAACCATCTCCCAGGTTGCAAGGCTAAATCAAAGTGTTTTCTTGCCCCTTAGAATGAAAGTATTAATCTTCAAAGTAAAATCGCTGACAATCTGCAGTCAGCTGGATAATATATGTTTTCCTCTCCTGTCAACCTCTTGCCCCCCAGCTCCTGTGTATACCTGCCCTCCAGAGATTAGCACAAAATATGGCGAGGGAACATGGAATGACACAGCAAATTTTGAAATCTTCCCCAAACTGTGCATATGTGCAATTTTCCACTCTGATTATTGAGCAAACTTTAATGTCTGTTGTACTAGAAGGAGTTTCTATTTTCAGTTCTTCATATCAGTGCAAATCTCACATATCACAACAGGTAACTAAAGACTCTCTTATGATATATGATACAGTATATGATGAAGTCTCTTAATTGAGAGCACCAAAGAGGTGGCATAATGTTCATGTAGTTCATTAATAAGCACGTTAATTGATTAATTTCTGCTTACCCCTGTTTAAAGGATCACACCAGCCATGTTGCATGTTTGAGGCTAATATATTCGATTTTCACACGTTATGTTGCTGACAATCATTTCCCAAAGGATAAAACCGTATTTCAGCTTTCCTGATATTTTGCAAAATCGNTGTTGCTGACAATCATTTCCCAAAGGATAAAACCGTATTTCAGCTTTCCTGATATTTTGCAAAATCGCTTGATCTTTCAAAATCAAATATTCAAGTGATACACCCACCTTAAAAATTGATGTTTCTGTTGCTAAATATTTACACAGCCTTATGAAGTCACGGTCATTTAAATTTTTCGATAAACGCTGGTCTTCTTTTGGGACTATATTCCCCGGTGGAGACATACATTCACTCTGCGCTTTTTATTGAGCTTATTCAACATGCAGTGCCTTAGATAAAGAGCCAGAAAGAACATATTAAGCCAGGCACATTCTCTAAGGTTTATCTGAGGTGACCTTCCAGACCACTGGTTTCAGTTCATTCTGGTACGCTATTAAAATCAACTTGTTGATACTTGACATACGTTCTCAGGATAGATGTTTACTTATCCATCACTTTCACCCACCTCATTTACCCTTTTCATTTACCAAACTCCCCACGTCAAAACAAAAAAAAAAAAATGGCTGTATAATTATATAATGGATCTGTATAATTGTTCATGTATCAAACTACTATGGATCACCTTCACAAGAACAGCATGCACAGACTGAATTGCGCACACCACACAGACACACACATTGGGATTACAGTATTCCACTATTCCTTTGTTTTTTTTTTTTTTNTTTTTTTTTTTTTGTGTTGCTTTACTTCATTTGAGTAGCTGAGCTTCCAGTGTATGTGTTATGGTGGATTCTTTTTGTAATAGGGATCACATCAAAATTAGGTCTGTCCTTGTGTCAGATTACTTACTCATAAGTTTATGCCATTGTTTGCCCATTTTAGAAAGCCCCAGAAGAACATGTTAGCCTGCGGCCAAGAACTCCATTAGCCAAAGGTTGAAAGGCATAAAAACGCAGTTAGCCTTAGGCTATGTGTTGGCCAAAAAAAGAGCGCCATTTCATGTGTACATGCTTATCTAAATATGGAGATGTATGAAAGGTGTGACGCACGTCTCCTCGCTCACATGCAACAGTAGCCTGTCTGCAAGCTGCTGCTGATTAGTGTTGACGCTCCATACATGGTGGCTCATACACACTTATTAGGCTTCTCGTGCGAGCATCTCAGGTATGTGTCACCCCGCAGTCCCACTGCCAGCTTTTACGCCAGCAGCACCTCTGATTCCCACAATCCCAGCTGTCACCACCGCTAACTGTTACCACGGCAATGCTGTCGCTATGGGTTACCAATAGCTGTGGCTGTGGCGGAACAGCAGGAGACAAAGAAAAATCAATCTGCGCCTCTAATCTTCTTTACATGGAATAGAGGCATAGGCAGAGAGGTATTGGCAAGGCTATAGGTAGCTCAGAGGCAATGCAAAATAATAGCGCTATGGCTTTTATGGAATAACTGATTAACTGTGACACAAGCATAAAGAGAAAATGGGAGGGGGAAAGGAGCAAAGATCAGGAGTGGAGAAATGAGAAGGGAAGGGGAGCAGAGTGAGGTGGAGAGGAGAGGAATAGAGGTCTGGAGAGGAGGGCATAAGAGGGATGGAAAATGAGGTTGAGAAAATTGTGCGGCCAATAGAGCAAGGTTAGTTTGCCATTCACTGCATTCCTTAATCCATTTTAATTGAATAGATAAGCAAAGTCATTTTGCTCGATGAACTCCTGCAGCATCATCAAACACCTCCATTCTCTCTCTCTGCCCTCCATAACTTCCCTATGCTCTCCTTTCTCTCCTTTCCTCTCTTTTATTCTCTCTCACCACCTGGGTGCTTTTCTCATTTGTCTGTTTACTCTATGAAGAACATAGGCTTAAAATCCACCTGGAATTGCACAATATGATTTGTTTTTTGTCTGACTCATGCCAGATGTGTTAGTTTCCACACGGGACAAAACAATGAGTGCAAAAGATTAGGATAATTACAGGAATGGTTTTGTAAATCTGTTTAATGCACATTTCTGTTCCTGTCAATTTTACTGTAAGCTACACCCACGTCGTGCTTCAAACTAAAACAGACTGTAGGATTTAGTTTCTAGTACTTGATGAGGTCGGGTAGAAAGCAGGCAGATAAATATGGTTTTATATGGTTTTTATCTCCACAAGATAAATAAAAGAAGTGTGAAACCTTTCTCTATGGTTTTGTACTGTATGTCCCTCTTTCAGTCACTCTATAGACACCCACAACACACACACACAAACACCAGTTTGTCAATCCATGTTTCAAAGAGTATCCCAGTGATCACAGCTACTTGTTTCTGGTGATTAGTGCTGCACCCCTGTCGACTGTACTAAACACAACTGCTTTAAGCTCGTAGCCCCCCTAAGGCTGATGAAAGTCCCTGCAGTGACGAAGCGATGGGTGAGTATTTTAAATGCGCCACCACAAGGGGAAGGCAATATGTGTCTCGCCATGGGGGAAGGCATTATGTACAACACCAGAATACCCTCATTGTGGTCCCTACTGGGATAACGGCCCCAACTGGTGCAATGTCCTTTCATGCAAACTGGATATAATCATAAATCTACGCTGATTGGCTTGTTAGTTTCTCTCTCACTGTATGTGTTTGTATGTGTGTGCATGCGTGCACAGTTGTACAGTTGCAGTTTTCATGTCTTTATGAATGCTTTACAGTCCAGGATGCAAAACATATGTGAACCTTCTGTGTAATAAGTGGTTGAACCTCCTTTTTAGAGCAGCATCATTCCCTATGAAATCGCTTCAGTTTCAGTAGTTATTGATGATCTCACTTAAGTTTGGGACTCCAACTTAGCCATTCCAAACTACAAAAAAAAAAATAAAATAAAATGAAATAAAAAAATAAAAAAAATCTTCCTTTTAGACCATTCTCTTGTTGATTTACTTATATGTTGTGGGTTATTATATTTTTCATCAAAGTTCTATTAAGCTTGAGAAGATGGAATGCTACTCTGACATGCCTGAAGCTTCTGAAGCTTACTTTTGAATTCATTGTTGCCTCAGTGAACGTGTGAACAGCAAGGCAGCCCCAAACCATGATACACCCCTAAGCACGCTTCACAGGTGTCTGTGCTTCAAATTTGGCATTTCTGAAAAAAATGAGAGACAGACATAAACCACATGAGCAACAGACATAAAGTGAAGCTGTTGAGAAGCAGGGTGAGAAAAGCGAACACAACACACAAGAGAGAGTATAAAAGCGTTGTTACTTTATAACCAAAGCTGTGTGTTTTTTTTTGGTTTTTTTTTGGTTTAGGCTTGTTTTCTTTACCTCATCATTGTAATGAAGTGTCATTTTGTGAAAGCACTGCCATTGCTGTGTCATGGTATGTTTAATTAGCACACACCAAGTTGGCAGGACTGGCAGACAGACCATACACACACACACACACACACATGCACACACACAGTGAAAGAAAATACTTTTTCACACTCCTTCCTCTCTGTGTGTGTTATAAGAGCATTGCAAAACCTTTTATTTAGCTGTTTTCCCTCCCTGACACACTGACAATAAGTCCTGCTGTTTATTAGTTTGTGAAAAATAACAGCTAAATCAATTCAGATAATAACTAAAGCAGCAGCCCTCATAAACGAACAAATCAAGCAATGACTACCAGCATTTTTCTGACAGCTGGTGTTTATTTCTTTTCAATGTGAGTTATTAGAGTCTTTCTTCAGTCTTCCTTGATGATAACGGTTTTACTTGATTGATTGTATTCTTTGTTATATGTGGAAGTTAATATGACACAACGGCAGTGTTGACTAGAATAGCTGAATTGTCTTTCTTTATCCCCAGATCCGTCGACAGGGCGGCATCCAGCTGTTAGTGGACTTACTGGACCACAGGATGAGCGAGGTTCACCGCAGCGCATGTGGAGCCCTGAGAAACCTGGTGTACGGGAAGGCCAACGACGAAAACAAAGTGGCCCTGAAGAACTGTGGGGGGATCCCAGCTTTGGTACGCCTGCTGAGGAAGACAGCAGATGTGGAAATCAGAGAACTGGTCACAGGTGAGGGTTGAGAGCAGTAAACACATCATGCAAAAACACATGCACACACACACACACACACACACTCCCCCCTAGCATCTATAATATGCTGCTGTAGCTGCTATTATTTTCTGGCCTGACTCTGCTCTTTTGGCTTCGGGAGTTGTAATAATTCAAAGTTGTGAGTGTGTATGTGTGTTGCATGTTTATTGACCGAGTGGGTTTGATATGTGGAGTTGCAATGTATTGGTCATGCTCCTGTGTGTAAATACCGGTAAACACACACAGCCCACATACAAAATCTGGTTCAAACTGTATGAACTTGATTTTGCGCCTTGCTTACGTATATATATTTGCTTTTACTGGAAGAACACTCATCAGAAAAGGCGACCATTCAGTCTCATGAAACCAAGATTCTTCATCTTGAGCACTTTCAGATGGGAGAATATTTCACATTCCGTCTGAAGATATTAAAGTTTCAATCACAGTTCTCCTCAGTAGACTAAATAGGATTCCAAGGCGTGACTTTTCTAAAGAATGCAGAGGAGGAATCATGTAGCCAAAGAAGTTTTTAGACAGAAGTTTACTCTTATGTGTCATCTCCTTTTACATATTTTTATTTGTTTGCCTTATGTGTTTGTTCGTGGGCGAACGTGTGCATTCATGTCTGTGTGAGTGTGTGGGTGGCTGTGTACGTCTTACATCCTATGCCCTCACACTGAGTGTGATGTTTCACAATCACCGGTCAATGTTATTTTAACCTTGAGGGGTTTAGCGGTACAAGTTAGCGATGAACCAAAGACACACACACGCACACGCACACACTTACAGCACCGCACACACCCATATATAAACACGGAAATCCTGTTGTGCAGTACACAAATAGCGCATATGTTAAAAGTTGGTTTACTTGAGGTGATATATTTCATCTAATTTTCTTCTAAAAATCTTTGCAATATGCCTCCTACTAAGAATTTAATATCATGTACATCTACAAGACACACACACACACACACATATACACAAACACACACATTCACACACCACCTCCAGCATATATGTAATCTCAGTATGCAGCTACAGTTATTTTTCCAGCATGACATTGGTTCCACAGCCTCAGGACAGGTAATAATGATGCACCGCTGTGTGTCTCTTTGTGTGAATTGTGGTTTGGCATATGTGTCGCATGGTGCTTAGCTGGGGTTTTTCTACTAGCTTATAATGGGGTCCAAAAATTTGAGATTTGCTTTTTTTGTTTGTTTTGTTCACTGTGCTTTTGAGATGTAATTTAAAATCAGTGATACAGCATACACGCGCGCACACACACAAAAGTGCTAGACATGTTGAAGAAGCATGCTCTGCCATTTATAGGAGGTGTGGAAGGGTAAGCTGTGGCCTTTGATTGTTGGCAAACAGAAAATCTGCAGCCTATGACTTTTTATGATGAGCAGTTCTCCCTGGCAGATTCAGCCAGCGCGTACTATGGCTCCCATGATAGAACACGAGAGAACTCCTTTTTTGTTTCTCTTCTTCACTCCTCCTTTCTATCAGTCTCTCCTTTGTCTTCTTCATTCACCTACTTCTCTTTTCCATCTTCATGCTCTCCTTCCGCCTCCTCTCATCCATCCGTATGTATGCTGGTGCTCCTTGATTCGCCGTGTGTGTGTCTACAGATGTATCACTATTGTTTCTCTCTTTTTGCCCAGACAAAAGCTCCCTTTGTTGCACTAGGTTAGTCCTGAGATAAGAGAGACATGTGCACACTCATACAAGACATTTCCTAAGATAAAATAGAATCACACATACACTCAGATAGAGATTCAGACAGACACACACATGTATATAAGACATGCACACAATGAATGCTGAGATAAAGTCAGTGGGGCCCTTCATGTTCAATTTGACCTCTGTCCCCATTTGATGAAGCTCATCTTCACACACACATACGCAGACAGTCACACTCACATAGTCCATCCCTAGATGTATCCCTATAAGATGCTTACTCTGAGAGGAGATGGAGACCTGGTTTATAAGTTTTGTGTGCCTCTCCACCTTTCCATAACAGCAAAATGAGGGAATAGTGAAGAAAGAAAGAAAGAAAGAAAGAAAGAACATGGGAGCAGGTAGGGAAGCAAGGAAGTTTATATTGTCTTATACCTTCCAGATCATTTTGTTTTTATCAACAAAATGTCAGGGGGCATGGAGGAAGGAAATAAAAAAAGGAAGGGAAGGACAATAAGGGAAATGCCTATGAATGGAAAGATCCTCTGACTGAATGAGATGAAAAGAATGGAGAGCAGATAAGTCATGATACTGTTGCTAGATAAATAAAAAAAAGTAGGGGAGGAAAGAAAAGAATGAACAAAGAGAAGAACAGTGATTGCTTGCAGGATAAAAGGAAGAAATAAAGGAAGTGCTACTTGTCGGGAGGAAGGAAGGAAGAATGGAAGAAAGGAAAGGTAAAACTACTGAAAACCAACATTAGATACATCAGGGGAAATTCAGATGGTATTTGGTGTTGATGCTAATCTCAACACGTCGCTGGTGACAGTTGAAAGACTATGCCCATAGGGACAAACCACCCTGAAGAATAGTGTGTGTATGTGTGTGTATCAATAAACAGATTAACAAATTAATTAAATGCACCGCAAGTAAAAGTGTCATATGTTTGATGCTTTACTTCTGGAAATTCTCTCTTTTACTTGATCCAGTTTCTCTTCCTGTTTATGTCCTTCTGGCCTCCCTCGCTGCTAGCTTAGTGAGTCACTATCATGCACAGTTCCATCCCGGTGTCAGTTTACTCATGTATTCACGCTAAACTTCAAATTTCAATTGCTTTCATGCCAGTCCAACCAGATTTTGAAGTCTGTGTTCATATGCCTCATAGAACACCCTGCTGGTGCTGTAATTCACTCCTTTTACAAATGCTTCTAATTCAGTTAGCTGTGTTTGTAAATGTGTCTGTCACAAACAGAGAATGTGTGAAATGTGTTAAAATTATATTTTATGCATGGGACATTAATTAACGCCATACTGCAGTTTGAATGAAATGTGTCCATTACGATAAGAACTTCCATGCATTAATTCATTGCTTATGTGATTTAGCCTCAAACACGGGTTTTATTCCAGCAGCAAAGCACAATGATGATGAGAAAAAAAAAATGCTACTTATTGTACTACAGTCTCACAATTGGAATGTGACTTCAGTCAGACGTGCACTTTGTAGACTTACACTGGCACTTAAAGTTGTTGACATCAATATCTTTTGGAAGTAAAGGGCCTATCAAAGGTTTAAGTGAAAGCTTGAGGACCTAAAGGTGGATTCCTGGATGCATTTTTATATGCATCTAAGATGCAAAAAAGGGAAAGTAAAAATAAACTCTGCTCTGTGAAGAGAGAATAGTCTTGATAACTTAGTTGCAAAACAGCTTTGAACTCATGAAGATTACTAGTTGATATTCTTATACTGGCTGCAAAAGTCTCATCAACATTCAAAGTGCTGTTTGAGAGAACAAACCTTTAAGTGCTTTGGACTGTGCTTGTGAAAAGCGACTGTAAATACTTCTGTTTCCCAAGGCTGTTGCTGTAAATAATACAATCTTTATTTAGCTTGTAAGCTGAAAGGGGTTAATGAATACTATATAAATATATATATCTATACACACACACACATATATATATGTGTGTGTGTAAAGCACTTGCTGGTTCCCTGCAATGATATGTAACACAAAGGAATTGGATCTATTGCTCTTCCAAATTACATTCTACTCAACGCTTGACCTTCGTCACTAATTGGAGGCTAAATGAATTGAAAGCAAACAAATGCCAATGGGTGCTCACCAGAGATTCATCAGGGGCAGTGGTGCATACTTAAATGACATCAATAGACAAGACCCACAACTGCTTCACTCCAACAGCACTGAGTCTTAACTCATAACAAATCACCTCAGCATTACCGCCTCTGTGTCAGTTTTGTCAAGCGTTTCACCATTCTCTGTGATTAAACTAATCTGTTTAGGACTGGGGAAATGAGATAGAGTATGTTTTTTTTTTTTTTTTNTTTTTTTTTTTTTTTGGTGACTGGAAAAACCTTCCCACAGCAACTTGCCCCGTCTCCCGTAGGTTCTGAAGTCTAAATTTAGCCAAGCTTTATTGGCTTCCTGGGTCTCAGCGTTAGGTAGATAGGAAGGAGTCAAGGCTTCCGGGCCTGTCAGTCAAAGTGTGGTCGATGCAGAGGCTTTGAAGTGTCAATAGGAGATGCTATCCTCACTCATGGGCTCACCTTGAAGCATTGGACCATAGCATAACTCTGCTGCTGCTGCCTGCTCTGAAATGGTTGTTAAGATGAGAAACAACTTTTGCTGAAAGTCAGGAAACTTGTTCAGTTTAACTTAGAACCCTTTAAGTTGCTGTTTAAATACTCAGGTTCTGCATGTAAGCATTTATTCATCCACTACCTGGTGTTGTTTACATTTTTTGAAACTGGAGCCAAATCTGCATTTGAGCTAATCCACCAGAGGTAAGCAACAGCAGCAAACAGGCCATGTTCCATCTATCCATTTATTCTGTACACTCAGGTTATCCTGTAGTAAACAGGGATCTGGAGTCTATGCATTGTGTGAGAAGCAGAGTCCATGCTGACAAAGCCGCCAGTCGATCAGTGGGTTAACACATAGAGACAGACAAACTCATATACACTTAGATTCAAACCTAAGGGTAGTTTACATTTTCCAGTTCACCTAACCTAACCTACTTGTCTTTGGACTGAGGGGGNGGGGGGGGGGGGGGGAACAAGAGCACCCAAAGGAAATCCACACAGAAATGCTGAAGCTGGATTTGAGCCAGGAGCATTTTGCATTGAGACAGGAAGGTCCTGCCAACCACAATCAATGTTACACACTGCGAGATAAAATTATTGTCTGAAAGCAATATTTGATACTTTGCTTGCTGTTGCTTGCTTGCACTAGCTAAGCAAGCACTATCCCCACAAGTTAGTTTAAAAAGTGGGAATAGAATGGACAGCAATAACTACAGTCGAATACAGAAATTATGCTGCTGCCTCCTTTAAAAGAAATTTACCGCATTGTTTTCCATTACGTGTAAGCATGAGTTACTGTAGTGTGTAGATATCCAAATTTCCATCTCTGTTGTTATTCGCCAAAGTCAGTTTAATTTAAGCTGAAGCTGGTGACATGTGAAAAACACTTGAAGAGAGAGCTCCATCAAAGTCACGATAGTGATTCCTATGGGGAAGGAAAATGCCTTTAACCGTATGATTCTTCCTCTGACACTATTATGATATAAAAATTAGCATCCTGCAGAAACCTCCAGTTTTGACAGTTTTAAATCAGCATTCACTTGGTCATTGTGATATTATATGCATACATTTTTACTGTGGGGAAATCCCGGGTACAGGCATTGACAATAGCATACTTTAACAATTGTATGTAACAGGACTTAATTTCACCCAGAAAGTAGTCTATTTCTTGATTTTTCATTGACAGATTTTTGTAGACACATTAGGTATGTATTTTGTCATCTTTGGGTTTACTCATCACCGGGTTCTGACCCTGTGGCTAACTAATTCACATCAAGCCACACAGATGGGGACTGTTTAATAAAACATCACCACTTGAGGCCTAACACGATTCTCTCTTCCCCTTACTAGTCATACTCTCATTTATTCATGAATTCAAACAATCATCTCCCCGTTTCCCCAAACCACCCGACTCGAAGGAAACTGTCTGTCAAGCACTGCAAGGGAACTAGTCAGGGGAGGAAGAAAGAGCGGAAGATAAGGAGAGAAAAGGAAGAAAACACACTTATACACACACAAAGAGTCTCATGTGATGTCATTGGAGGTTGGTCACCTGATCTTATTCCCATAAGGACATTGGGCTTAGCGAAGCGTTGCAGAGCTATGTTTTTAGAGCAGGCAGGTGTGTGTGTGTGTGTGTGTGTGTGTGTGTGTGTGCGTGCGTGCGTGCGTGCGTGTGTGCGTGCGTGGGTGGGTGGCTTGAATTTGGCCAATGTTAGACAGTGGCAGACATGTCCTTGCCCCAGAAAACAAAGAAGAGTCTATTTCTTTGTGTTTGTTTCATCTTCTTGCTCAATATCTCAAAAATTCATATTTGAACCATACCCTGCACTTTCACATCCTCAGGGAGGTGTGNTGCTCAATATCTCAAAAATTCATATTTGAACCATACCCTGCACTTTCACATCCTCAGGGAGGTGTGTTTGTGTGTGTCTGCTTGGTGCCTTTCCTGCCAGCCAACAGATGGGGTCTTGTCAGCTCATCAGAGACAACAATGTCTTAATGTGGTTACAACCAGACAGCGTCGACACTCAGCACTTGAGAGCCTGACAGAGAATGAAGGAAAGACAGTGAAAGACGGACAAACAGAGCTGTTTGAAGGGAAAGTTTTAGATTGGTTTTGCCCTCGACGAGTATCTGAACTCTTGCTCGGTTGCCACCAAATTGATCTTTTTGTGGGACTGAATGTGTGTGCGCATATGTTCGTAGAAGTTTCAGCATTTACCCGAGTTTGAAAAGAGGAAGATCAGGAGAAAAAGTAAAAGACATGAATCGAAAGGCTGATTTGCGAAAGTCATCGAAGACAAATGTTGTCACTCATCCACACCCATATACATTTACATGAGTGTAGGCCATTGAATGCTTCCCAACAGCATACAAGGTCACCGCCTTATTGTTGCCCTCCTCTTCTTGTCATCTCAAGTGCTCTCTCCAGTATATTCAGACACATTCACACAGAGACACAAAGACATACTTCATTGTCACAGCTTTACTTAGTCATGCATGCATTTTCTCGTACATTTCTGTTTCTTCTCACTGCTTCTTTGACTCTCACTAATGTTTGTCACTCTGGCTGTTGGAGGAAAAAAAGGTGGATGTGCCCTAATATGTATGTATTTATATGATAATAACAACTCTTAATTAGAAGTAATCTTCCCAAACTTGTTTTCTTCCTCTTTCTTATTTTCAGAGAGGATTGAAAACAGTGCAGTATGCTGTTCTCATTGGAGAGCTGGTTGCCAGTCAATGACCAGTGTTTCCCTATAAATTGTTATAATGGTTTAGTGAGAAGAAAGAGAGAATAGACCAGTCTGACCTCCTGGCTTCAGCTTTTAATAGCTTTCATATTCACTGAGTGACAGAGCCTGTCATGTCTATCTTTATCTTCTTTTTTGTAGAAGCCCTTTTTTCTTGTTCTAGTCCCTAACGACACCTCTACACCTCCCCGTTTCATTTACATTCCCAGCTGACAGGACCTGACCAACATTTGGATTGTGCATATTATATCGTTGGGCTGCCCCATCATTCAGCCAGCTGACAGCCTCCATAAACATGGTCCATTGGGTACAGAGCAGAGAGTTGCTGAGATGTGCCCATGTTTAATTTGTGTCATAACTGTGCAAATGAACGGCATCTGTCACGTGGGACCTATGACATCTGGAGTCTGACACCAGATGTGTGAGAGATGGTGACCCTCGACTCGCTTTTTTTATAGTTTGTCAGATTTAACATATGTTCCATGTCTCCTTTGTTGTCTCAATCTGTTCCTGCCACTCTAAAACCATAACTTAGCTCCTCCAGCTCTCTTCCTCTCACATTAGCTTTCTATTTTTGCATTTAATTTCTACCACCCTTGGGTTTGCAATTTTATGTTATTGTTTGTTGTTATATTGGCCTCTCGTTCTTATGCTTTCTCTGTAGGGATGACCAGTGAAGCAGCAGGAACTAATGAACATATTAAGACTCTAAGAAACCCAATGGATGTGTTTGCGCTCGTGTTAGTGAGTGTTGGTGTGTGTGTGTGTGTGTCACAGCTCACCAACACCCTCACCCAGTTGCAAAGAGGCATATGGTATTCCATCTGACAAGAAGTGTATACTGTGTATATATATATATATATATAGCATTGTGTGTGTGTTTCTGTCTGTGCAAGTGTTGCCCTGTAAACATGCAGTATGTTTAAGACCCAGTGTGTATGTGTGGTCATGCATGTTTTGTTGTATATACAAACTTGCAAATTATTATGTGCATACAGCAGAGTGCATGTACAATATGTTTCTGTGTTCACGTGTTTGTCACCACACTGTTTGCTAAATGATGGTCGGACAGTTGGCATTTTGCCTGGACCCAAAACCTAATTAATTTCTAAAGACATCACAAAGTAACATTTGATTTCAGAACAAAAGAGTCTGTGCCATGAAAATGAGGATTGTTTAAAATGAATTAAACTTTGTTCTCACATTGCCAGACCTGCACTACCTCCACAGTACCTGTACCTTGAGCAGCAAAAAGGTCATTTGGGTTAGGTTAAATTTAAAGGACTATACAGTGACTTTGATTATTTCAGCCCAATAAATACAACCCACATACAGAAGTATTTATTGGGCTCAAACATGCAAAATTATCGATATGGCCCTTTAAGTTTTTCTGCTGCTGGAAAAGGTAAAATAAAGAGACTGGAAAAATAAATTAGGTGTTAATTATATAGTAATTCTCATTTTCTCTACAGCTATTATTATTATTTTTTAATTCTGAATTACAAATACAGAAATAGACTCCAATGTATGTGTCTCTGTGTGTGCAGGTGTGCTGTGGAATCTGTCTTCGTGTGATGCTCTGAAGATGCCAATCATCCAGGACGCCCTGGCTGTTCTGACCAATAGTGTCATCATACCCCACTCCAATTGGGACTCCTCCCCCAATCACCATGAGGACCGCAAACTCCACCTCCATACCTCCCAGGTGCTGCGCAATGCCACAGGCTGTCTCAGGTAAGTGCAACACACACCCATGCATGCATGAACACACGCACATACTAAGGCACAGGGGGGTCCACACACAAGTCTATAAGATATCATATACTTACCCACAAACACACATTTATGCTACCTTTTACCTCTTGGAATATAGTAGATATACATAATTTACCATGGTTTCATTCATCTCTACTGTACAGTGTGTGTTGGCTGTGTGTGTCTGTGCAGAAGTGTGATTGTTATAATAAAACCCTTAAGAAGTTTAAGTGCGATACATTTTTGTGTGAATGATTCTTTTCTCCGTTTAATCTTCCCCATGCTGTGATTAAAGATGCATATATTCCGAAATTCTTTGAACAATAATCAGTGCACAGTCATCTCTTTCTTTCTCTCACGCTGGTAACCATGGCAACAACTCCTCCACTTGTACAGGCCCTTTGTGTTTCAAGACTTTCTTTTTGGTGGGCTGTGCTGATAAAATGCACTTTGAATAAGTTAAGCCTTATAATATTGAAATACAACTCCTAGCTTTGTAAATCAGATTGTGTTGTTACAGCATTCAAAAGTCAGAGAAAGATTGTAATTATCAATAAGCTACATTTAACACATAACAGATTTATCCAAGTAATCCTGAACAACATCTAGATCCCAGAAAAATGCATAATATCATTGAGTTTCTTGGCACTAATAGAACAAGTTATTTTGGGTAGGTTTTTGGCAGCTTTCATTTTGATCCATTGATTGTCAGGTTAATTCTGCATGCATATGACTGTGAAAAGTTAAAGGTAATTATTAATCTACTAACACCCACTGAGTAACTGGTGCGTGCTTTATCCAATTCTGGTTTCCTTAGTGAAACCAAACAAAAGCTATGGGCATCAATGCAAGAATTGATCAATTACTCTCTCTTCTAATCAAACAATTATCATATTTTGCAGAAATAATGAGCAGTAAGTTGTTATATTTCCTGATTTACACATGTGCTAACAAAATAGATGATTACTCCATACTCAGAGCTGTCTAGAAGTCTGATTATGTCACAAATTTGTCTGTAACAGTCCATTAATTAAAAATATCAAATGCATTTTATTATAAAATTAATCTAAACTGGAAATATTGTTGAGTAAAGTCCATTGTTTGCCTACCGTTAACTTCATTGTTCAAACAAAGATGTCTATATTCTCCAGGACAAACTCCTGTTTTCTCAGTGGCCATTGCTGAGGAACCATTGAAAGCAAAATACAGCCCCTGTTACTTCAGAGTAGCTGCTCTTTAACTAACAGTAGACTAATGATGTGCGAGGCAGCAGCCGGAAGCCACACGAATGTTGGAGTGTTATTCAAAAAGTGCTGGAATGACCCCCAAACATTTAGTGGATATACTGTAAATCATGGTTTAAATGGTGGCAGCCTATGGAACATGAACACTGTATTATTTATTTGCATGGTATGGATATAATTTAGCATAGACCCATATGTGACAAGCTAGATTTATTTTGTCAAAATTAAAGAAGAGTCATGAATAGAAATGAACAATGTCATATGTGTGTTTTGGTATCCTTCCTCCTGCATGCGGCTTCCAGGAGAACCAGTGTTCGAGCCATAGCAGACGTAGTTGTGTGTGTGTGTGTGTGTGCGTGCGTGCGTGTGTGTGTGTGCGTGTNGAGCCATAGCAGACGTAGTTGTGTGTGTGTGTGTGTGTGCGTGCGTGCGTGTGTGTGTGTGCGTGTGTGTGTTTTATCAGCTCTTTGAAATGTTCAGACTAGTCACAAATGTGATAAGCTGGAGCTTCTTTGCAAAGAGCAGTCAAACCTACATACAAGTCAGGTGTGTATTTGTGTGGGTTTGATCATTTTGTGTGTGGTTCTTTGTTAATTTGACTATGAAAATGTAGTTTATCATTAACAAAATGATAAAGACATTGTTCAGCAGTTGACAGGAATGTGTCTGCTTTTCTTTGCTCACAATTATGAAAGTTAGTAAAAATTTCCTGTAGGTTTTGAAAAAGGGTTTTAAGATAAGCCAGAGACGTAGATCCTTGTGCTCAGCTCACGTCACTGGTGAAAAAGTCAATGGTGCATGCTCGACATACAGATAGAAAGTAAAAACATTTGTTTCTCTGTAGCACACACATACAGCACACAAACAGTGTCCACAGAGGATCGGGGGGGGGGGGGGGNGGGGGGGGTTAGAAAAACAGCCATTGTCCACTTATCTTTCTCTCTTTTGAGCTGCTTGCTTCACCAAACACCAGCAGCCTGAGGATTAAATCCCACTTGCTTTCCACAGCTCCTCTTAAGCTAGCAGTCTCAAATAGTATCTCCAAACTGTTGAAAGTTCCCCAAAAGATTCAACTCCATTCTGGAGATGTTCCAGCATCGAGGGTTTTCACATCATTTTTATGAGTAGGATGTTACAGCTTGTATATAGCACCATGCCTTTCCCACATTACTGCATGCTCTCTGCTCTATCTTGGAATTCTACCTCAGAGGACCAAAGTAAAGTATTACACGAAAACTACTGCACTTTTAAATTCTACTCTGACCACCATTGCCAGCACTTACTTATTCATATTTATATTGCTTATAAACAATTAATGCCGTTTTTGTTATATACCTCTCTGAAATTTGTTGACAGGAAGTGCCATGGTAGCCTGGTAGTGGTTCTGGATGTGTTTATTACTTGGTAAATTGAATTGGTTTAAAGGTGTAATTTTCTCAATTACATTATGGGAAAGCTGTTTAAATGAATTTGCTGTTGATTGCTTTTTTTTTTTTTTTTTTTTNTTTTTTTTTTTTTTTTTTGTTTGTACACTTTATTGCGATCCTGTACAATAATGTTGCAACAAATGCCATATTGCTAAAGCTCATAGTTCAACTAAAGAAAATGTTTTGCAGAAGCTAATTTTGAGTGATGTTGATTAATTTCTATGATATTTCTTATGGCTGTAGTTAAAGGTACTAGTGCAGTGCCCATTGAAAATGTGTCTGTTCGGACCGGGCCGGATTTTGTGGTGTGCACCCCAGCCTGCCATAAGTGTCCGTGGAGTGGAGCATATGCAATGCGCCCAGAATGTATCCTGCCGCCACGCCTGGAGTGTAACCTACCTTGTGGACCACTTTTTAGCGGCACAGCTCAATTCGAGAACCGCTCATCCAAACAACTTTGCACGCGACACTGCATGTCCTTAGGTCCTGAGCATTATACCTGCCGAATTTCAACTTCATACAGTGCCGGGTTCTACAGATATAGGTGCTACAGACAGACATTTCTGTCTTTATAGTTAGATTTTATTGGATAGCATTATATTGTAAGTTATACAGTATGTACAGTGTGTGTGTGTGTGTGTGTGTGTGTGTGTGTGTGTGTGTGTGTGTGTGTGTGTGTGTGTGGTCAAATAGTTATTTGGTTATTTCCATAAAAATACCAAAAATTAGGGGGTCAGAGAGGTGCATTTTTAAAACCAGATATTTCTAATGGGTCACAACAGGTGGATGTAATTATAAGGAAGTTATTCACCCTTATTTGCTGTTTTAGAAAGCAGCAGCAATATTTAAATCATTTTCTAGATATTTTTCTATTCAAGGCTAAATGAGATGAGCTCCTTTTTAAAATTATTATTATTATTATTATTATTATTATTATTATTGTTATTATTACATATCTCCCTGTTAAGCCTAAGATACATAACTATTATGCATAAAAAGTTGGCACATTTTTGTTACCGTCTGGGTGCTTTCTTTATGTTTTAAAGGGAAAAAGACAGCAGATGTCTTTGATATCACGCCTGATAAGATTGCACACCTGATGTTGCCTCAATTTCGCAAACATTTGGTAAATAGGTATCAGAACAGTGATTTTGTTGTTTGTCATCAAATATATTTGTTGAAGCTTCTTAGTTCACTTTTTGCTAGTTTTGGCTGTGTAGACTTAAAAACTTTACGAAAGCAAATAATTTTCTAACACACTAAAATTTTTCAGTGTGCACACGTGTGTGTATCCAAGGATACAATGCAAGACAAATGATGCTGTCAGCACCTGCATACACACACTGCAAAGTTACAGATCAAATTGTGAGACGGAGTGAAAGAGGAAGAGGATGGAAGCCCTAAAGCAACCAAAGGAGTAGGGGACTAAAAGATTAGAACAGAGACTGTTGAAATGGTGAACAATGAGAGGGAGAGACTAACAGAATCTCAAAGAAGGGAGCTGAGACAGAGGGAGTAATGAAAGTGTTTCTGCTGCTCTCCAGGGCTGTTTTCTATCTCACTATCTGTTCTGGGGGTTAAAGTGACACAAGGCCACAATGTTCAGGTCCCATTGTACCTCAGCTCAATTTTAGGCCTCTCACCTTTCTCATTATCCTTTCCCTCTGTGCATGTGTGTGTGCGTGCCTGTGTGTGTCTGTGTTTCTATGTCGATAGCTTTGTGTATATGCCTGTGTGTTTTTTGTATTTGTGTGCGTGTGGCTATGCATGTGTTTTTTTTGAGTTATGCCGTGTATATACATATGATGCATACCGTTCATTTGCACGTGAGGAAGCGTGTGGGCATGCAGCTTGCACGTGGGAATGAAAAGGTGTTAAACTGAATCAATCTCAGAAATTGCAGTTGGCGTGGGGGAGTCGTGTATGGTAATGGGAATGAATTGGTGATGGGGCATCAGGTGTTTGGAAGATAGGTGCGTGTTAGCATGTGCATGTGTGTATTTTCACGTGTGTTGTGTTTGTGTGCACATGTATGTGCACACAATGTGGGCCAATGTGGGCCAATGTGGGCAATGTGGGTTGGCCAATGTGGGCCAAGCAGCTGATGATGCTGATGGACTCATATGTTCATCGGGTTGTGGGCATTCAAGGCCCCTCCTGTTCTCTCTCTCTCTCACACACATACACACACACACACAGTAATCAGACCAGAAACAGTCTCCTGTGGTGGGGTTTCCATATCCTCTATTCAGGGGCTGTTTACCACCCTGCAGGTTGCTGGTTTACAGCCAAGCCAGAGAGAAATGGCAACCTGCTGCTTCCACACGACACACACTGTTCTTATGTGTGTATTTCTGCATTTATTAGGATCACACACTCAAATAAACACTTTTAATTTGCTTCCTTTTACACACCAACAACTGTGAGAGAGCAAAAGGATGTGGTATTAGATGGATTAGGGATAAGGCGTGCATGCTCATGGCTGAATTTGTTTCCATATTTATGTCATTGATATTAATTGGTTTTTATGCATGTGTATGCCATCTGGTGATGACCCTGTGCCACTTGTGCCCTCACACACTCACACACACACACACACACACACACACACACTCTCACACATAGACACCTGAGCTGAGCCACGACAAACAGCCACCAGCTGTTTGAGACAAAGTCACTCAGTGGTCATTTGTTCCTTGGGTGATATTAGAGAGCCATCTGTCCTAGATTTACTCATGTTCGATAGTTTTTTAAACAGCTAAAAGTGGAAAAAGTGACAAACGTGACTGTGAGTAACTACTGGCTGTCATCTAGTTTACTGTAGTGAATTGTTGCACCATGAAAAAGAGTTATTGATCGCCATATCAGTGCCCATCTGTGGTAACAAGGAGTTAGTTACAGCCAGCTGTTATTTTTTATGTACAGATGTGTAACCACTGAGTATATTTTTGCATATTGTGTTACACTGCTGTACAATACCATCAAAGCTACTTTTACTCCTCTCTTTAATTCACGTCAATTGCAATAGCTTTTCAGAAACACAATCAAATTTTAAATCAGATAGAAATTACATGGGTAACAGAGTTGTCATCATGCTGGGAGAAGCTAATGCTAGGCAAGCTAATGCAATAAGAGCATTTTCACATTCCAGTAATGTGATTCTAATCTGTGTTTTTGGTTTTGCTGGAATGAACAATTGATTATGTTCAGATGTTTTGTAGCCTAAAATATTGATGAAAAAAGGATTCGCCAGCAGGATGGTAACAGGAGGAAAATGAGGTGAGAGATGGGTTCTGGGCTGTTCTGTGTGCATTTCCACATAAAGTAACAACCGTTAAACTCGGAATGGGATGCTTAATCAAGTTCTGTGTCTTTTGTGCTCAGTAGGTAATTATTTAATGATGCAGGCTAATGAGTTCGACTGAATTAATGAAGAGTGGCATCAGATTGGATGAATTCTAAGCCTTTAATGGACTCGTTAAATAGAGATTACCTGTTAAATATAAGGACATGCACAGGCACCCTCACACACATGCACAAAGGTACAGTATCGCTCATAGTGTACATGCATGATAACTGAAAATCAGCACATAGATGCTCACTTGCTGTCTTTAAAGTTTTGTACACACACTTTCTTAACCTTTGATATTAGATCCTTCCCATCATCTTTCCATATTCATCCTTTATCTCATGAAGCTCTTGCCTGATTTTTGACTGGCACAGTCTCCGTTAACAACCCCACTGACCTTGTTCTAGAGTGAGGAAGCTGATTCAAACAAACAAGGTGACATTATTTAAATATTATTTGATGCATTACAACAAGATGTGGGGATGCCTAAGGACCCATTTCACTGATGGGAGAAAAATATTCAGGCTTGATTTTTTTTTTCTGCAGTAGAAATAGTGGCTTTTCTACTAGCACAGAAGGAGAGGTGTGGTGCAGAAGAGCACAATATTTCATGCTTCATTACAGCACCGCTAGACTAACAAGTACATGTGCTCATATTCAACACACATATAATGCACACTCCCACTTTTACACACACACAGCAACACCCATCTCCAGTCCATGGGGCAGCTGTGTACAGAGCAATTGATCCTGATGGACACAAGCTGTTTAGCTTTACAAGACAGACAGCCAATGATGTTGTGGCCATTATACACCATCAGTGTCTAAATCGCTTAAAATGTATGTTAGTGTGTCAGGATGTCAACATGTCCGCACAATAATGCACTGTGGGACAAAGGGATCTAATAAACAGGCAAAACGCACATAGCACACTTTTATCTTCCACCACATTCTGTATATAGAGTCAGCATGATTCCTGATGCCTCTGTAATGATAATGACAAAAATCAAGGGAGAGATGCAGGCTATGTTCTGCTACCAGGTACTAGCAGCCTGATTCAGATGTTTTCCTCACATATGGCACAAATTGCATATGCATTGTGAAGATAAAAATGGTAAAGAGCACATGTAATTGGTCCCTAGAGAAATGGTGTTTTACTTGAAACTAGGTAATCATTAGCATGTGACAATTGAAGATGGCAATTTGTGTCCAACAAAAGCCAACTGGCCCATGAAGTGTTTTTGAGCATTTTTTTGAAACTTCTCTCACATTAACATTTATGTTCCACAGCCAAGTGCCTTCCTCCTTCATCCATGATAAGGCATCAGATAAAAGACGTGATGGAAATCTCAGAAGAAGTCGGCACATTCAAGGCAGAGCATAAAAGCAATAAATAGCCCACTCTGGCTCTTTCTCGCCCACCCACGTCCTGTCTGTGCTGTTTAAATCATTAGTCAAGGTGAAGTGTTTTCAGTGCTCTGTGGTTTTGTATGAACCCCACACAGAATTGTCTCGTCAATGCAAGTTTTCCATCGCCGCACTTGTTTGCTCATTAGTATTCAAAGCAGGTGAAATGATTTGACCTTCTCTTGGAAAATGGAGAGCTGTGAGCTTGAAGTTTTAATTGAGTTCTTACGTCTTTCTCTCTCTCTTTCTCATCAGGACAATAAATGATTGACCTCATCTTATAGACTAGTGAAACAACCTTTTATTATGCCAATTTGATGGATCAACTTATTCATTAATGCCAACATGTCTCCTCATTCAGTCTTTTCTCATTTCCATCTATTATTGATAGTTCAGCAGAGAAATAAAAGTTGTGGTTATATTTTTATGCAGTATAATTGTTTTAAAGTAGCATGATGTTTAAAGACTTAGGTTAAGCATGTTATTCCCTTGTTTTATACTCTTATGAGACAGTTAAATCAATCAGTAGTTTTTAGTCTTATATATATGATCAAATGTATCCACTAACCACATACAATGTTTAATCACAATGTAGTAATGATCAGCTGTGTATGTGTTTAATAAGTAAGCAATTAGACATTATTGACAGGTTTTGTCAGTGATGAAATGATCAGTTTTTAGTCAAAACAAAGAAATGAATACTGACATGGTCAAGTTTAAAATCACAATCAGCAATGGTTATGACAGCGTGGAATCAATTACCTGAAATTCTTTGATGTGGTCATCCACCTCCCCTCAGCAATATACAGTACATTATACACACTACAGAATTCATATTATAACAAGAAGGCACAAGAGGACATACCTCCCTCAATGCCAACAAAATACCCAATAGAAAATGACTCACCAAGCTAAATTTCACCGAAATTTGCCCAAATTTGATTTTTTTTTTTTTTTTTTTTTTAAGGCTAGAAACTTTTGGATCCAGAGTGATCCAGATCACCTCCAAATCACTTCTTCCTCTCAACATGATCTCTCTGACCCACACATTTCATCCAAATCTGGCCATTACTTTTTGAGATATACTGCTGGTAAACGGACAAACACACGGCAGTGATCACATGACCTCCTTGCCAGAAGTACAATAGCAATATTTCAGTGTTGTCACCATCTTCTTCCTTTGGCATTATACTGAAGTGAAAAGAATGTTGCAGATTGTGAATATGTTGGAAAATATAACAAGTTGTTGTTACAGTCACTACCATTCACCCCCAAACACACATACACACAAAGTTAGCTGGAGCTGCAGTACTGGTTTCCACAAAGGCCAGAACACACACACACACACACACACACACACACACAGACTCCTTTTTTCAGAAAAAAATTCTATTGCAAACTTTCAGCAAATGCAACTTTTGGGATGTATGAAGTTATATTCAGGAAAGAAACCAAGAACATCCAAAAAACACAATTTTATGCAAAATATCACTGTGCATGCATCGTGCATTCAGCTTTATCACTTAAAGCTTTTAGTACATTTCATTATATCTATCACTGTAGTTACCTATCTAAAGAATCTAAAGCATTATATGATATTCTTATGGAGTAGGCATTAGGCATAATTATAAAATGTCTTATTTAATGTCTTGGGCCAAGGCAGTTGTGTATTATACTTGCAGATATAACTATGAGTTATACATGAGTATCATATGAATTTTTAAAGCTAATTTTCCAATAAAAGTTGTCTGAAGTAGCTTATAAATCATTATAAGAAAAAGGAAGAAAGGAAAAAATTATAAGAACCTGTATTCCAAATGTTTATAGGTAGTACTAACACAAAACAATGTATTACGGGCACTCATAATGTCTGTAAGCAACCTGTGTTGTTTATATCAAACTTAAATGCATAATAATGAATTTTGTATGAATCATACATTATCATATTTTACCTCTACTAATTTACTGTTGTATAATCATTGTGTTCAGATGGACGTGATTTTGGGTGATAGAACCTAACGTGTATGTAATTTCTAAAGAAAATAGATATTAGACTGTTCAGCTATACCTCTCTATCATATTCTCTTATGCACTCTGGTTGTATTAGTATATGTATTCTGCATGTCTTTAAATTCATTTATTTTATACACTAATCTTGGAAAATGTTAACTTGTAATTATGCTTGATTGAAGAACATAAATAAGAGTTAGTCTTTTTTGTCAGTCCATTTTTTGATTTCTTTGTTTGTTGCTTGCCTTAACAGAAGGCACTACAATGTGCAATAAAAGTCAAATAAGGCTCAACAAACTTTTTATTTTAAATACTATTTTATGAACTCATGCTTTTATTGGTTAATTTTGTCAAATTTGCTTTGGAATAATGACACACAGCATTATGAAAAAATGACAAAGTCTGTGTGACAGAAAGAACCACCTTATTCGAAGCCAAACATTTCTAATCCAATTCCTCCCACTTGTGCTTTAGTTCAATTAAAATTCTATTCAGGTTATTTAAATGCATTGTGCTGCCAAGTCTCTTAATAATAAATGGAACCATACTGTCAAATTATCAAAGTGAAGTTGTGTGAGGTTTGGCTGTGAAGTTCAGGTAACAACTGTCTCAATAAAGCGTCCCTTGTTTTTTTTTTTCTTTTTTTTTGTTTTGGATTCAAATCAAGTGCTTTAGATTGAAGTGTTTGGGGCATGGATTCAGATGTTTCCAGAATTTTAATGCTCCCCTTTTGATTGTTTAGTTTTGGGGGAGCTGCCAGGTTTTCCCTCATCGTCTTACTCTCGCTCTTTCTGTCTGTCTCCCTACACCTCTGCTTTCTTTCTGTTTTGTTTTTTTTACAAGCTTTCTTCCTTTTTCATGCATCTAGCTGGATTCATGTCTTTGCTTCACTATTTCTCACCAACTCACTCTTTCTGTCTCTTACCAGTCACCTGTGTGTGTTGCAGGAATGTGAGTTCTGCAGGAGAGGAGGCGAGACGGAGGATGAGGGAATGTGACGGACTGACGGATGCTCTGCTCTACGTCATCCAGACCTCGCTGGGCAGCAGTGACATCGATAGCAAGGTGTGTGTGTGTGTGTGTGTGTGTGTGTGTGTGTGTGTGTGTGTGTGTTTGAGTGTCAACATCTTTGTGTTTATGGAACATGTCTGAAAAGAGTTGTGCTCCTTCCACCTCTACCTTTTCATATTTTAAAGCTACAGTAGGCAAAATTATTATGCAATTTGTGCATATTAAAGGACCATAACACCCATTTTGCATGTTTGAGCCTAATATATTCAATTTTCATACATGTAGGTTACCGACAATCATTTCCCAAAACATACTATTTGATCAGTAAATATTATAATTGTTTTTCCTGCCTTCCAGACTCCCGATTTCAGTTCATTCTAGGACACAATAAAAATCAACTTGTAAAAACTTGAGATTAGTAATCCATCGCAATGAACATAATGTCTATTATATTTTTTTGTTGAAGTTTCTTAATTTAGGCTTCAGGGAAGAAAATGTATGTCTTCACCAGGGAATATTGTCCCAGAAGAAAACTGCTTTTACCAAGAAATTAGACCATGCCTTCTACAATCATGTGGGTTAGCAGGTGAAACATTGAATTTTAAGACGGGTATATCAACTGAACATTTGATTTTGAAAGATTTGGGGATTTGGCAAAACAACATGAAAACCAAAATATGGTTTTATGTTTTAGAAAATGGTTGGCAGTAACGTAACGTGTATGCAGGTTGTATACATTGGACTCAAACATACAAAATCATCGGGTCCTTTAAGTGATTTCATGCCTTATGTTTGTGGTCTGTGTGTTTTTTGTGTGAGGGCGTGTCCATGTTGGCATATCGTGTACTGTGTGTTCTTGATGCAGTGTGGGCCAGTCAATACTACATAAACAGCGTTGTGGATGGCTGCCTTGTCAAGGTCTCCCCATCTCCCATCTCTATAAATTGCCATCCTCAGTCACTGTTTAACTGA
>VXCM01000520.1:289437-337301 GCA_014773175.1 Lucifuga dentata
CCCCCACCCGTCTGACCAATCACAGGAAGGGTATGGCTGTCACCACAATAAAGAAGATTGATCGACAGGTTCAACAATCGCTCACCGATGAATTAACAATGCACATTAGCCATGTGCGAAAGCTTGTTGCATCATTTTCATCTCTGTCTGCCATCTTTCCCACACTGCTTCACTCTCTCGGCTCGTCTGTNTGTTGCATCATTTTCATCTCTGTCTGCCATCTTTCCCACACTGCTTCACTCTCTCGGCTCGTCTGTCTTTTAATGGGCAGGCTGAGCCATATTAAAGAGCAGACCTCTCTGTTATTAACAAACACGAGCTCAGATTGTTTCACCGATGTTGCATCATCGATTATCAACCAGTTGATGTGCCTGTTCCCGATAACATCAGCACCGTTGCTGTTAGTCGGATCACCAAAAATTGCATCCTCCATCACTTTCAGGATTCTTCAGGTTTTTCTTTTTGATCTTTTAGGCTGTCTCTCCTCTTTGCCTTTTACTTTCACGACTCTGGACAGAATTGCATAAGATCAGAGGAATATTGACAATAATGTGGAAATTATGTTTTATTGTTGACTGTCTCGTTAAGCCAAAATTGCAGACCACTACTGATGAGGAAATATACAGATTAGAGGAAGTTTGAGGGACATTTAGATGAGATTTGCAGTGTGGGTGGCACACACATGCAATACGTTATTAACTTCATAGATAGTTTAAGTTGATGGCGCAAGGTTTGATTGACTGAGGACATCAACCTATGCACAAATTCAATATGTTGTTGAAATGTTGATGCTAAAACTTGACATAATATCAACGTTATGTGATATTATACGTATATCATATAAGGTTGATATTTTCATTGATACTGCAAGGAGAAATTTGTAAGTCAGTTTGTGTATGAGCAGTGTTATGTAAAAGCTGAAGGATCATAATTACAGCTAAACTCTTTCAGCTATGGGTTTGTATTCCAGGGCAACATCAGAGATTTTGGGCTCCATGAAAAAATGTCAGTTTGGGCCCCACTATCCCAATATTGTTTGACGGAGCACAGGTTTTTAGAATCACCCTTCTCCCTCCACACAGCACCAACGTTGGTGGTGATTTTCAATTCAAACTTAGATTTTCAATTCTTTGAATTTGTTTTTTTTTTTTTTTTTTTTTTTATTTTCTGGAAATTTGGGGAATTTTGGAGGAATTTCTGCAACCCTTCTCCTTGGATGGCAGACCTCTGACCCTCCCTGTGGAGGCAAGAAGTATCATTACAAAAGAGCCAAGAGCTGAAACAAACAAACAATGTCAAACAAACATACTTAGCATGTTTGTTTGACATGGCCAAAATAAACTGGTAAAATTGAGATTTGTCAACTTTGTCCTGAAGATCTGTGTGCACTACCTTTTCACCTGTGGGTGTTCAACATTGGAACTTGATGAACTTTGGTTTAGCACCACAAACAACTGTTGGGAAGGCACATCCTCTCACCCACCTAACTATCACAAAAGAGCATTTTTGTATATTCTTCAGTTATTCCATAAAACACCCAAACAAAAAGAGCAGGATACTGAATAAATATAAAAATAACAGATCAAAATACAAAATGTCACCGTAAATTGCAAATAAGATTTAACTTCTCCTTTATCATCCCATAATAGCATATGAATATAATTTTAAACATGACTGAAGCTCATTGGAGTGAGACATTGTTTTGTTTGTTGCATCTCTTGAGGCTGTTCAATTATACTCCTTGGTTGTTTTTGCGTAAACCAGCGGTCAGACAGATAGAAGATTGATGATTTAACTTTGATAATTTCCACTCTGTTGGCTCTGTGACTCCCTTTCCTCAGTGATAATAAACACACACCCACATTCATATGCAACTACACACACACAAATACACGTGCTTTAGCATAAACAACGTGTGCTTGTGAGGAATGATTCTCATTCAGACACAGAAACACTCTTATTTCTTGGCTGGCGGGTTTGCCTCTAAACCTGGAGTTAAATGGGGTGTGATACGACGTATNCTCTTATTTCTTGGCTGGCGGGTTTGCCTCTAAACCTGGAGTTAAATGGGGTGTGATACGACGTATTTGGCTGTGTCATTTTTCCTCATTTACCTGAGTTTCCTCTAATCTCATTTCAAAGTCAGAGCTAACAAAATATAGGAGAATATTCAATATGAGATTATCTCTCTTTTTCCTTTGCTCTCCTTTCCCCTATCTCTCTCTCTTTTCCTCTCACTCCCTCTGTCTCATTTCCTCTTTCTCTCTGACTCGTGGGTGGAGATAAAGATGTGAGAGTGGGTGGTTTTTATTTGTGTGTTTCACTTTGAATTTGCCCTGTGATTTCATGCGAGATGTTTCATTAAACGGCATCAAATGCAGATCTCTTTCTTCATCTTTTTCACTTTGCTCTTTTCCTCTCTTATCTTCATTTCATGTCGTACTGCTTTTCCCTCCCCACCCTCTCTTCCTCCTACATGACTTCCCTTCAAATCTCATCTCTCCTATCTCTCTCTCTCTCTCTCTCTCTCTCTCTCTCTCTCTCTCTCTCTCTCTCTCTCTCTCTTTTCAGACCGTAGAGAACTGTGTTTGCATCCTGAGGAACCTGTCATACCGTTTGGCTGCTGAGACATCCCACGGGCAGCAAGGGGGGTTGGAGGAGCTGGATGGCCTGCTTTGTGACGCCAACGGCCGTGACGGAGAGACCTCTGGCTGCTGGGGCAAGAAGAAGAAGAAAAAGAAGGGAGCTGACCAGGTGAGGAAGGTGATAATGGGAGAAGATGGATGGATGGATGGATGGAGGCAGAACAAACATGGGCACATAAAGAAGTCTAACAAAAAGTCTTGCAGGCCAACATTACTTAATACCATATTACACCCAGGCAAAAAAAAAAAGTAAATGACGACAGTCTCCATGATGAATCACGAACAGTGTTTATCTGGGATGAGGCAGCTTTGCCTTCAATAGGAACTGTAATGGAACCTGTGTAATAAATAATGGAAAGAAAAGGAATGAAAAACACAGATCACAGAATATTCTGCCAGCTGAGTTGAAAAACATCACCTTCTTTTCTAATGTTTTATTGACCAAGAGATTCATGCTCATAAGCCCATTTATTGCCATTTTATCACTCTTTTTTAGTTGAAAGCTTATGTAGTTGTATTACTTTTTTCAGTAAAAAGCATCATCATCCTCAGTTTATTACTCTCTCTTCTCCCCGCTCTCTCTACTCTTTTATGTTTTGTTTTATGCTGTTAAAGAGTTCTCGCCATGGATCTCGTGTTCTCAGAAAATCAAAGCACACCTGACTGGCCTACAAAAGTCTTAACCTGGGTTCTCAGAGTCTCTGTGTGTGTTTACATCTGGAACACACCAAGAGACACACAGAGAGACAGACAGCATTGGGCTTCATAAGTGAGAAAGAGAGACAGGCAGGAGACAGTGAGAGACAGACATGCAGAGAGGTAAAGGGATTGGGTCAGGGAAAGAGAGAAAAGTGATGAAAAAAAGAGAGCGGGGGGGGGNGGGGGGGGGGGGCAGTTTGACTATAATATAGCCTCTTTAATCATTTATTAGAAGTTCACACAGCGAGGTCAAGGTTCAGCATGGAAGCCTGAACTGGACCTAAACACTCATAATGGACTGCTGGAACACACATGCACAGTCTCTTGGTACAAATGAGGTGTTCTAGTGTTCATAATTCTGCTTTGTATGAAGATGCAAGGATTAATTGATAAGTTCTGAGCCTATTATAGAAATGTAATCACTGCATGTTCACCTACACCCTTTGGTTACCTCTGGAACTTGTAAGTTCTAATTAATTAATGCAATTCCACAAATTTCATACAGCTCTTGCTCACTTCCATAAACTTATGGAAGTGAGCAAGTTCTAAGCCTGACACTTGTGTCAGGCTTAGAACTTATCAATCAATGGCATATAGTCTTGAACATTCCTGAAATGAGTATTAGAAACAGCAAACCTGGTCTACAGAGTGTGGACAGCATCTCCAACCACAGTAAATGTGATGCCTTTCATATTTTACAACATCCTGCCATAAAGATAAGATCCTACATTAATTTAAAACATATAGGGTATTCAGATTTAAGAAGATCTGAGGAATTTGAAGCTATCAATATTTACTCTGCTGAAAAATTCAAAAATATTTGAGTATTAAGTATTTTATTTGCTTAATCTCTGGAGAGTTTTAAACACATAAATCAACATTATGCGTTTACAATTTTATAGGATTTTTCCAGGCAACATCCGCTCTATAGATTGTGATAGAATTGATGTTTTCTTTGTAGTGCCTCTCTGTGCTTTAAACAATAAAAACCCTTTGATTTTATGATCAGAGTCTATGTATAGATGCACATGTGACATGAAGCTACACATGCACACTCACACACACATCACACATCTTTCTCGAGAAACATGCTAGACTGCATTACCACAAGACGAGGGGGGTGCGCGGTGGAAACAACAAAACGAAGAAGGGAGAGGAAAAAAGTGAGAACAAGAGAAAGAGCAATCAAAATGGAATGATAAAGGAAGACAAGGGGGGGAAAACTGACAGAAAGGGGAGAACAGCAGAGGGAGAAAATGTGTCAAGAGGTAAATGGAAAGAATCAACGAGCAGGAGAGAGAAAAGAGAAGAAAGCAGAAACAAATGAGGAAAAAAAGAGTGACTGTTGTGGGTTCGTGCCGAGCTGAGGTGTGAGCTTGTCATTCAACAAAGAGGTTGAAGATATCAAGGGACCCCATTTTTAGGGGAGGAGAGGAGGAGGAGGAGGAGGAGGAGGAGGAGGATCAAGATAGCGAAGAAGAGGAATGTGGAGCTTTAGGTTTATTGCTCACAGCAAGAGGAGGATGAAATGTTCCCTCTCACTCTAATGTTTTCCTTTCTTCCTCTCTTTTGCCCCCCATCACTCCCCTCCTCCACCACTCTCTCCTGCATAACAAGGTGATGGGGAGCGATTTACTCAAGGTTTCTCCACGTCTCTGACTCTTAAACAGGTCAGGGTATACTGTGTAGGCATCTCAGAATGATGCATGACACACACGAGTATGTACTGTTCTGTGTACTCACAAGTACACATACTGTACCTTGCTGTCATTTAGAGTGATGCTGTTCTACACAGATATGGGTTTTTATGGAATGATATTAGCTTAGAGGTTAAATATCTGGACTTGCTAGCAGAAACCTGACAAAGCAATAAACAGAACATTGTAGGATTATTGTTAACATAATCATAACAACTAATGATCTCCCCCTTCTATTCTACATCGTTTTTCCCCCACACCTCTGTCCTTCTTTCTTTTCTCTCTGATTCACAGTGGGATGGTGTGGGCCCTTTTCCGGAAACAGTGGAGCCCCCAAAAGGGGTTCAAATGCTGTGGCACCCGACCATCGTCAAGCCCTACCTCACCCTGCTGTCTGAATGCTCTAACCCCGACACGCTGGAGGGAGCAGCCGGGGCTCTGCAGAACCTAGCCGCAGGCAGTTGGAAGGTCAGACCTAAGTTTAAATTTCTCCCAAGATCTTTGCCTTCTTGTTTGTTTACTCAAAGGTCCTGTGCTGTACAAAATAAATAGTTTGTTAAACATCCGTGCAGCCTTACAAAGTGCTGTGAGAAATGATTTATTGGTTCTAAAATACATGCACTTTTTGTCCCTAGCATCTTGTACTGTCCGCATATAATGCTAGTAATGTAAAATTTAATTGAACTCACTCTGCTCATGCACTCCTTCTACTTCACGTTCAAGAAAGCATCAAGAAAATAATCATCATCCACCGTATTTATCCAGGTTAGCCACGTTGAGATTAAAATCTCTTTTGCAAAGGAAACCTGGCAAATATAGCAGCATGAAATATTTTGTGGTAGACAAACATACAAATAGACAACAGGCTGAGACCACCATTAAAGTAGTGCAAAATACAGGAAAGATCAAATAATTATGAAGTAAAACTATGAAACAGTAACATGCTTAAAAAAACTGTCAAACAATAAAAATAAGAAATACATAAAATGAGATTTATCAGAGTACAATCTGTGGCTGGAGTTAAAAGAAAACAAAAGCATGGACAAATCCCAAATGAATTACTTCAGGTTTTCCAATTGGAAATCAATTTGGAATACATTCCACTGATGCCAGGAATATGGTTAAAATCCATGATAAATATAGACAAAAACTAAACATAAATGTGGATTTAACTTTATTTTAAAATCCATTTTTGTGAAAGGATTGGTTTTCATAGTCTCCATCTTACTCATGCAGGGAATGCAGATTCTCATACACATTGTACACATTTGTGCAAATAGACTGAAGATAAAACAGTATGTATGTGTGTATGATATCTATCAACTTGCACCTGCGACCTCTTAGGAAAGTATGAGAGCGTAAGAAATAGTGTGTAGCCAGTCAGTTAAATGCACAGTACTGTTAAGTTTCTGCCTCTGCACCTCAAGCAGACAGTTAATTCGCATAAACAGATTTAGTTCAACCTGCAGAGTGCTGAGCAGCTTTTGTTTACTGAAAAATAATACGTTGAGATGGTAAAAATAGAGCTGCGGCAAGGTACACTAATTTTGCAATGTCAGCATATGTAAATCAGTTTCAGAAAGATCTTGGTGAGCATAGTAGATATATTTTCATGGCAGCCAAATATTAATTGAAATGTAACTGGAGGTTACAAATCAACAAGAATGCGAAGGCAGATGGAGTTCACGCACATTATTTATTATCCCAAATAATCTGGTTCACATTTAGTTCAGGTTAGGTTTAATTAAAAACACAACAGTTCCAGGAATAAAGGTCTGCTGCTTGATGGTTACTCCACCCTGGAAACTGAAAATACCTTTAGCGCCACCTCATGTTTATATATGTTTTATAGCATGTAATATTGTTCAGTAGCAAAGCAATTACTGTAATAATGTGAGTGCTCCAAGCCCCAACACACCAGGGAGTACAGCCAGGGTTCAACAGCAGCTGACTGATGGAGGCAGCTAGACAGTAATAATGTATGAGTCATGCAGTTAAGTTGCAGAGTATTGGAGAGGGGAGCTATAGCCTTGAGGAAGGTGAACACAAGGGGATGAGACAAAGTACGAGGAAGTAACCTTGGAATGACCTTGAAAGCATAAAACTGCGCTGGACATCTGCATTAGTTTTAAATAGGTTAAATGAGAGCATTGCTGAAAATGTTTGTTTGATGGGAAAAAATGCTCATTTAAAAGGTTACGTTAGTTTTCCTGTCTGAGAAAACAAGGGAGCTCATTACAATCAACAGGACCTTCCTGTGGTCTTGTAGATTTGTGTGGGAGGGCTGAGTGTCTGATTTTGATTTGACAAGTATGTCCGGTGGGAAGGAGGGAGAGGGAGAGGGGGAGGGGGAGGGGGAGAGAGAGAGAGAGAGATGGAAGGAAGAGGGTGCTAGATAGAAAGAGACAGGGGAGAAGGAGAAAATGGTGGGGGGCAGGTGGTGTCCAGGAAATCACATTTTCTATTTTGGGAAATTGTGTGTGTGTGTTTGTGTGTATTGTTGTGTCTCCATCGAAGCAAGCTCCCTCTCCTGGCTTAGAGAACAGTGCCACTAACTGTTTTGGAGGAGGAGCACTGAGCACTGGTGTAGCAGGCTTAGCATGCTAAGCTCCGGGCTAAGGCATAGGATCATTTCACTCCAAGGGTGAAGACACACTTCAAGACTGATTCCTTGAACGACTATAAGAACCAAGTGTGTCCATTATTCTCTCTAAGAAATACAGTTCTGTGTTTTAACCTTAATGTACCCTGGAAAAGTAAATTGCTCTTTTGACAGAAGCTGTCTGCTTCACACTCAGTTACAGTTCGACCCACAGTGGGTGCTGTCTGGCATGTCTACACGCTTCCAAACCACTAGGCAGCACCGCTTGAGCCATTTGGGGTTAAGTGTCCCATTTAAGTGTACCTTGGTAGTTATTGAAGAAGAAGAATAGAGTGGTCTTAAAGCTCAAAACTCTTCTCTTGGGTTCATAATTCCCTCTCCTATAACACTTGTGAGCCAGTCACTCCATGACTAATGCCTCAGCCTCTTTGTATGGCCCAAGATTGTAATGTATCCCACTTGACCACTCCCACAGTGGTTCGTCTGTCTTTCTCCTTTTTCCTAGCTGCTACTTTACTCACAGGCAATCTCTGGAAGAAAAAAAAAAAAAAANAAAAAAAAAAAAAAGAAAAATGTCAAAATAGTGAAAGCAAGGCACTGGAAGGTAGAAGAAATAACTAATCAGACAAAGTAAGGTAAACTAAATATGTAATGAGTGTTCTTTAGGGTTTTTTTTTTGTTTTTTGTTTTTTTGGCTGAAATCCTCAATGTAGAACCATGACTTTTTCTTCTTTTTCCTCCTTGCCAGTGGTCAGTGTACATCCGAGCTGCTGTGCGTAAAGAGAAGGGCCTTCCAATCCTGGTGGAGTTACTGAGGATAGACAATGATAAAGTCGTGTGTGCTGTGGCCACAGCTCTCCGAAATATGGCTCTGGATATCAGGAACAAGGAGCTCATTGGTGAGTAACAATAAGAAATTATCAACAAGATGACTGAGGTGGTTGAAAAGTGAGAATTTTGTGGCATAGATACTTGATATTATCATCACTGTTACATTTAGAGATAATATAGAAATGCGCTTGTTGTGAATTTCTGTTTCTATTTTCATATTCTATTGGCATATTGATACTAAAGTCAAGAGCCAGCAGCCATGTTCGCTAGTAAGAAGCAATTTAACAGTAGCGTCAAGCCTGCAGTGACCTTCCTTATAAAAGTAGCAAAATGATACAAATAATTTGTCAACAATGGCGGCAGCATTATGATGAAATAAAGCACAAGATCAGGATAAATGTTTGAGTGATCTAAAGAAAGACAGTAAGCAACTGTTTGAAACATTTCAGACCAAGCAGAAAAGGAAAGAGGTTAGGAATAAATGTTTCAGGACCATGGAGAGAGACAAAGACTGCAGTTGGATGTTTCAGCACCAGAGACAGTGATAAAGACTTTGGCTGAATGTTTCTGCACCGTAGAGAGAGACAGCGAGCAGTTTGTACTTTCAAAACTATGGAGAAGGAATATATTAAATATTTCAGCATGATGGACAGACACTGATATAGTTTTGTCATTTCTGCACCATGGACAGAGATGCAGTACCAATGAAAAGTGATAGATCTAAAGATTCATTCTCAGTTCAATTTGCAAAATAAAAGTAATATTAAATCCTAAAACTGAAATTAAAAAAATATATATGTTGATGTGGTTCTTGTTTTTCTGTTGCTTTTTGAAGAGACGAGAGATTTTTCATTTTTCTAAGAAGGCTAAAAGTGGATTTAACGTAATACAGTTTAAACCTGTGAATCATTTGGTTAAAATGACATTTCATTGAAGCATGATGAAATCGTAGGACTTCAAAAGGGAGTGGATTTAAGCTTTCCTTCAAACCCTTTCCCATCATTCTCTATGGAGTGAAAATGTGCTTTTTTCACAAATTTTGCAAAAAAAAAAAAAAGNAAAAAAAAAAAAAAAGTCAGATCACTTACAAAATCATAGAACACGTTCCTCACTGAGCTTTGTGTTTGAGGTTTTATTTGTGTATATAGTACCAAAACTGCGTAATGAGTTGTCAAGTAAGTGCGTATGAAAACAGATATAATTTAAAAAAAAAACAAAACAAAACAACTATTTAGTATGCAACACAACTAGGCTAAAGTCTATGTCATTAGAGTTTTGAAAAACTAATGCAACTCATTGATTTGGTGTTTTACCAGTAACTTTTTCATGCTTTAACCAGTTTGTTTTGGAAAATACACCCATCCTCATCACTAAAAAAAAACAACAAAAAATAGTAGAACTTCACAGTATATGCTGATCCCTTTTAAACCCAGAATGCCTAACAGCTATTATACAGCTATTAGGTCAAATCACTTACAGGATAAGCAGGTACAGAGAACAGATAAATGGGTTTAAAATAATCTAACAAAGGCTAAGGCTAAGATGTGTGTGGTGTTAGAGAGACTAAAAAAAGTGCAGGGGGGTGATTGGGGAAATAATTGAGCAGGTAGCGAATGTGTATGTGAAAGAGAGAGGCTGATGAAGGGGAGAGAGGGAGAGACGGAGGACTGAAGGCAAAGGGATGGGCAGTTTAAAAGATGGTACGATCAAAGGCTTGAATTTGGCTTTGAAAATCAGGCTGAGGTAATGAGTGAGACTCAGTCAGGCTTTCTAAGTGGCAGCCTCACCACATAGAGGGAGGAGGGATCACTAGTTAACCTGACACATTACGGCAGTTTGTGCGTGTGTGTGTGTGGGGGGGGGGTCNTCACCCCTCTCTGTCTCTGGCGTCTCTGATTATCTCAGCTTCCTGGTGGGCTCAGCGGTTTCTATAGCAACCCTGCTACCCTCAGGCACAGGCAAGGGGCTTCTGGAGCCTCTAAATTTTGCTGAAAGACTTTTAAAAACAGCAAAGAACGCTGCTGGCAAAGCTCGACATGTCCATGTTATAAGGTGCTCTGGCTGGTATTTGGCAGCATTTTACAGGATAATTGATGCCTTCAAAGGAAATAGCATATGTCTGTTTTTAGTGTTTGTTTAGTAAAGGTGTACTGATGTATTGTCAATCCAGATGTTCCAGAAGTTATGTGATCAGCAAACCGTATCCTGGTAGGTAATGGTTGCATAAATCCACAATGGCATGTACATAAAAAGCTTGGTAAAATTATGTCCTCCAATATGACCTGTTCATCATAAGGCAAGCACCCCCACCCCACCCCACTCCCNAAAATTATGTCCTCCAATATGACCTGTTCATCATAAGGCAAGCACCCCCACCCCACCCCACTCCCCACCCTCCTTCATACACACACAAACTTTTCACACATTTCCTTACTCTCCACTGTTAACTAACCAGTGAAGTCACTCTTCTGTTTTTACTGTATGTATAAATTATGTCAACCTAATAAGATGGGTAAACCTGCTATGCCATAAATTAAAATTGTTCAGTGAGTTTTGCTGGTTTACTCTCATTCAATCTTGCAGTTTTTTTTAAGAGGAGATTTGGAAACATTAGCCAATTATTCCTAATTATACAGAATTTTAATGCATAAAATGCAGCGTAAGTGTACGGGTTATTGCAAGAGTTCCTGTTGTTTATCTGGCTGATACTGATGAAACTGGAATACATGGCAACAAACCCAAGCAAAATGTTACTACTGTGTATTAATGTCTGCCCTGCCAAACACAGAGGCAAAACAGAGTCGGAATGAATAATTCAATGCTTTCAAATTCTCAAGGAAAATCTATTTAGATTTGATTGGTGTTTTCATTTGTAATTTGACTTAACATATTCAGGTGCACCACATGTAGTCTAAGATTTGCGTTTGATTAGCAATCACTGTGTTTTTAGACATCAGAGATGGACGCAAAAAAAAAGGAACAAGGAGAGAGAAAAATGGTGTTGTTACAGATCATCATTCTTCTGTTATAAGCAGACACAATTTGAAGTGAAGCTGTAGACAGATAAAGACTGACAGCCATTACAAAAACTCGCTGCAAGTATGAAAACACAAGTTAACTGCATGAGAAAATGTTTGAAGTCCACTGATCACTGGCACGGTCAAGGGAAGAGAGAGAAAGAGAGAGGTGTGGGTGTGCGTATGTGTGTGTGGTTTGTGCTCTTTAGCTACATAACTGTTAGAGCAGCAAACTTTGGTTAAACACACGATTTGGTTTTAAGCACAGCTGGTTTGGTTTCACGTAAAAGGTCATGTGGCTGCAAGTGGTGACAATGAGGCTAAATGTGAGAAAATGAATGATGATGATCTGTGCAGTCTAAAGAAAACTGACTTCTATTTATGAGCTAATCATAGCTAACTTCATGTGCTTTTTAAAACCATTATAATTCTGTAAAGTAGGTTTTTTTTTTTTTTTTTTTTTTTNTTTTGTTTTTTTTTTTTTAATATGCTATCATTATAAAATTACAGGAGCTTTTTATTTATATTGCATTTCCTTCTGGCTTGTGTTACAGTTTATTTTTCCATCTCAGTCTGTGGTAATAAGATAGGTTTGTTGTCACATGTGGTAACTCCTCAATTCGTGGCACGTCTGCTATAGTACATCAGGAGCAATGCACCCACAGCAGTCGTGTGGACCGGTGTTAATGGAAAAATGCTACAGAACACACAAGCAGCATTATCATCTGTTTGTGCTTTACAGGTTGACACGTTTAGTGCTATATTTGTGCAGGTGATTTTGGGGAAAAAAAATGTAAAAACTGATGAAAATGTCAACATGAAATTAGACACAGCTAAATGTAGCTTCTTATGATGCTTTGGCTGTTGTGCTAATTAAATTTATTAAGGCTGCATTAACAATTTTTGAGCAGTAGGAATCAGAAGGTCTCCTTAAATGACAATTATTAGTTTCTTAGATCTGATGAGTTCACAAAACTCAGCAACATGCCATTTCCTGGTTCTCTTTGGCTCATTAGAATTTGAATTTCTTTATATCCATTTATTTTGTCTCTGGCTTGTGTGGCATGTGTGGTTTATAGTACTGACAAAGAAAGCTGCATGGGACTGTTGATGGAGATGTTGATTCTCAGTGGGATCAGCAATGCGAGTAACCTTTTGACATTACTGGGAGTCATTTCATTAATATCAAAATTGCAATTTTAACAAAACAGCGATGCTAAGTGACTGTCTCGCCAGCGATCAGATACTTGGGTTCCCAGTCAAACTGAACTCACCCATAAACCATTTTTGTTACACACTGTTGAGAAGTAATAAATGACAAAAGCAAGTGGCAGAACAAACGACTGGTGGGGAAACAGAAAAGCAGAGAGAGGGAGGGAGGAAAGTGAAAGGGTTCAGTTAGGGTTGAACCTCAGCTGTGGGCAAAGTGTGAGTTGATGCATGTTGACAGGAAAGAGGTGGAGTGCGGGCACTGCTAAGAGACAAGCACCACTTGGCCCTTGCTCACAAGCTTTTTCCACCGGTTTGACTGTAACCTCTGTGAATGCCTTTATTCCTTTACAACACCGTTTAACCTGGACTGACAAACCATTTTCCAGCTCTTTTAGTTGGTCTTGGTTTGACAAAGCACCATCGAATTCTAACACCCTTTTGCATGACTAATCTAGAGAAAACCTTTTTAAAAAGCCAGATCATCTGCAGACGGCATCATCAGTGTCAAATTCTCTGAAAAGCACTGAATGGTTGTACAGAAGCAAGACAAGAATGTGCACGAGTCCAAGAAAAGGCTAGACAAGGATGGGAGAAAAGTGGCGCGAGAGGCTGAGACAGTAGCAGGGTGGGAAATGGGAAACAAGAGAGAGACAGAAAAAGAAGAATAGAGCAGTGACAGCTGAAGAGATTGCCTGTATGTATGCTTATATTCCAATTCTTGTGTAATGTGATTTAGTGGCGTATTGATGTCGTTGGGAATCATTCGTCTCATCTGTCAACGTTTTTGTCTCTCCTGATTTCACCTCCTTTGTAGTTTTTGATTTGCATAATGTACTGTATGCCTGTGTAGCAATAAATGACTTTCATTCACTGCTTCACCGTCTGTCATCACAATTCTTCCCCATTTACTTACAGATGGTAATTTGACACACATGAATTGGGAACAGCACTTGAATGCCAGAAACACATGCGAGATCATTTCATTCTTTCACATACAGCAGCCATTTACTAAAGATTCTCCTAAACACATGCTGTGCTCAGAACCCAATCCAAGCTAAAAGTGATTAATTCTAAAAATCTGTATTAATTTCATTTATCGTGTTCTCTGAAAAGATTGTAAGTCATTATATCTGCCAAATCCAATGCATTTTCTGGATTCTGGAACCCGATTCTTATGTAGGCTTTCATTTAAGTAAGAAATGTGATTTATAATTTAATATCTACATTATGAGACTTCTTAAAAATCCAAAGGCAGATCAAACAGCGATAGAAATTTTCTTTCACATGACCACTGAAAAGATATTATCAGATTAATGATAGCGTATAGACCTATATCGTGAATTAATTGCGGCTCTACAAATAATTTAATTGTGCATGGTGATACTTTTTGGATTTAGCTAATTCAACTGCATTAGATTACTTTGGTCAAATTATTGAATCATAAAAGCATGGTTATTCATGTCAGTTAAGGAGTTAAGGGATTTAAGGTTTTTAATCCTGGATCACTCTGGAAACTGAGAATTACAAATTCAGTGCATTTTGGCTGTTAGCAGTTATATCCATAATGTACATACATTCCCAGAGAAAGAGAAATATTATGCTAGATTTGGAGATAATAATAAAATACCAGATTGACTGATTCCATTTCACCTTTTGACTAATTGAGCTCTAACATCAAGCAAACCTCCCCATGGTTTAGTTCAAAGTGGCTTAAGACCACCATGTTCATGTGAATCGGGGGGTTATGTTTGGGTGCACGGCCATTTGATCTGGATGTTCTTACGTGGGTGAAGTGTAGAAGTTTCTGAAGTTCAATTTTCATCGTACCAAATGAAAACTCTTTTTGAATTTTATTATTTTACTTTATTTTGTTTTATTTTTTTATTTTATGTTATGCTGGCAGCATAATTAAAGCACCCAATCACTAACCTTTTACCTCTTCAACAATTACAAAACAGGATCAGTGCATCAAATATGTAACAATAGAACAAGAAAACTTAATTAAGAAATCAACTCTTCCTTTCTTCTACACTTTCTCCTCCTCTCATTTTTTCTCCTCTTGTTTTCTTTGTCTTTCCTCTTTTGTCTCACTACCTCTTCATTTGTTTAAGCCTCTCCTCCTACTCCACTCTCCCACGTCTTCACTTTTCCATGTTCTACCCACCCTCCCGTCTACAACAGGAATGTTGTACTTCATGCCCTCTCTCTCTCTCTCTCTCTCTCTCTCTCTCTCTCTCTCTATTGCCCCCCCCTTCTCTATTCTTCATCAGTTTAGCTTACACCCACGTTTCAATCTGTCTCCTCCCAGTGTCGTTTCAGACATGAGCTCATGTCGCTTCACCCTCCGTCGCTCCTGCAGTCTCTTGCTCTTTGTGTCTCGCAGTGATGACATCAGCTCTGGGGAGCGTTACTCTGGAAACTGAATAAGTGTGCAGTGTAACTAGTTACGTGATTAAGTGTGTGTGTGTACAGATGATGTCTACAAATACTTAATTCCTCTTTAAGCTTTGATTTAAACAATCTGTCTTTCTCTCTCTCTCTCGCTCTCTCCCTCTCTCAAACACACACAAAACATCATTTACATGTCATGTGATGACATGGAGCAGAAATTCAACATGATACACTTTGCAGATTCCCAGCCAAATCAAGTATTTTTAGATCACCAGACAACCAGAATGTCCTTTTTTGTTTTCCTCAACCATGCCAACTTTCACATATTTTGCTGTCCCTGCTGTCAACAGACCGAACAGTTGTAAAAATGAAAATCTTAGGAACTCTGGTGGGCTGAAAGACAGAGTGCTGGTGTCCACTGATTCATACTGACACTGTGTTCCTGTTGCAGCGGCACTTTATGAAATTCCTATGTTGCCTTCAGGATAAGTCTCCTGTGTCCGAGGGCCTGGCATGTCTTTTATCAGCACTCTTTGTTCTCTCTGGCATTCTCCGCCCTCTGCTCCACTGTGCCAGACTATAGGAGAGAGACGGAGAAAAGCAAAAAAGGGGACGAAAAGAGCTGTCATCTGATGAGATTTTTCAATCTTGCAGCTTTTCTTCTTGCATCAGACTCAGTTCGGGTACAAAATGGGAGGTGTCCAGCATAGTTAAAGTGTTTTTTGTTTTTTTTTCTAAAAGAGCAACAAAGGTGTCCCTATGTGCTCAGTAGTGACATGACACATTCATATACTGTGCATCTCCTCTCTCTCTCTCTCTCTCTCTCTCTCTCTCTCTCNCTCTCTCTCTCTCTCTCGCTCTCTCTCATTCTCTCTCTCGCTCTCTCCATCCTCTGTGGATCTGTCTCCTACGGGCATCAAAGAGAGGCAGAGAGGTCAAGGTATAACTGCTGTGAAAAGCAGCAAACACAGGAAGGCAGAATTTTTATAATGGGAAGCGACGGCATGCCACTTTTCAATTTACCTCCATTTCTGACCTCTTTAAACCTGTTGTGTTTCATCCGCCTGAATTCTCCTCACTGTTTTTTTTTTTTTTTATNTTTTTTTTTTTTTTTAATACTGTATATATTGTTTTTGAGTTGAAAGGAATCCTCCTCATATTTCTTTCCTGAATCAGGATCTGTGGAAGTAATTCAGATCTATTTTATCTTAATGAGGATGTGGTGATGGCTGTGATGGCACTGTTCAGTGTGTGTGTGTGTGTGTGTGTGTTACATTTTCACTTTTTTGATGATCCTGTATATTTGAAGGTATATCTAGGGTTCGTGTGCTGGTGAAATTTAATTGTCATCCCACACTCAGTGTGATCTCTCAGACACAGAAGGTAGGTTGACACCAAGGGACAGGAATAAATGTAGCACTCTTCTCTTCATAAAGGAATGTGCCCACTGAAGAAACTAACGCCCTGTTGCTTTGAATTTGGCGCCCCCTGTCGATAATCTTATGTACTGTTGATAAAGTCACAATTTGGGAGTTTTGGTGTGTGAGTCAGAAGCACTGACAAACTTCCCCGCATCCAAGTAGATCTGATTCTGTGCCAATAAATGCCAAACCAACATACTGGGTTTACAACATTGTTACAGAAACCTGTTCCATCTGTGGGAGAATGATAACATCAAGTTATAAATGGCAATTACAAAACAGCTTTTTTTTTTAAAGGACCATACCAGTGATCGTGCATATTTGAGTCTAATATATTAAATTTTCATACATGTTACGTTACTGACAATCATTTCCAAAGGATAAAACTGTATTTCAGCTTTCCTGATATTTTGCAAAATCCCTTAATCTTTCAAAATCAAATATTCAAGTGACACCCACCTTTAAAATCAATGTTTTGCCTGCTAATAATTACGCAGCCTTAGGAAGTCACGGTCATTTAAATTTTTCGATAAACGCAGGTGTTCTTTTGGAGTGGAGACATACATTCACTCCATGCTTTTTATTGCACTTAAATGCTAAAATTACATAACTTCTAAAAAAAAACAAAAAAAAAAAAAAAAAAAAAACCTGAATACATGTCTTGTTCATGATGATGGATTATCTATCTCAAGAACATGTCAAGTATCAACAAGTTGATTTTAATAGCATACCAGAATGAGTTGAAACCAATGGCGGTCTGGAAAGTAGGAAAAATTTGTTTTTTAATTCACCCTTCCAGTATTATGCTTTGGGAAATGATTGTCAGTAACATTACATGTATGAAAATTGAATATATTAGACTCAAATATNTTTGGGAAATGATTGTCAGTAACATTACATGTATGAAAATTGAATATATTAGACTCAAATATGCACGATCGCCAGTATGGTCCTTTAAGATATTTGGACCAATGGGTTTTAATGCAATACAAACCCATGTATCAAAGTGTAATATAAAGCAATAGGCTTCAAGTCCACAGTAACAAATTAAAGCCCAATCCTGTCTGGCATAAATAGATAAATGGATGGATCAATTATATATTTGGTCGTATAAATAAATAAATAAATGAATAAATAGTAGACTCAAGAAAGAAATTGAGATCTAAAATTCCTAATTTACCAGAAACAGGAGGAAAAATTGGTTAATTTCAAATAAAAAAAAGCTTCCTTTAACTAAATTAATAGTATTATATTATTGCCCTGAGTAAATTGCAGCAACTAGTACACAGAAAATACATTTCAAAAGCTGGTCAAAATGGGCAGCGTGTGATAGGGAAAAAAGAGAAAAGGAATCAGACCCAAGCTTCCTCCTGAATTTACCATGAAGGCAGATTACAAACTATCTACATGCTCCAGCCATCCATCCACCAGTCTCAGCCACTCATTAGGGCAGGCCTGCAGAGTGACATGAAAAGTGATTAAAAAAAAACACACTAAGGCCTATTCACACTAGTAGATCTTAACAACATGCTGAACAGAATGTTTTGCCCTTTTAGAGATTGAAGATATTTTTATTTCATGAATACTGAGCATAATGTCACATTGCGATATTGTCGAACAGGTGAGTCAGCAGGTGCCATTTTATTTTTTCACAACCCAAAACCAATTTTACAACTGCAAGGTAAACTACCGAAACTACCTACTCCCTGGTTTATTTTAAGGAGGCTAAACTTTGACTCTGTTGTGTACTTTTAGAAAATAACAAAGCCAGAAGATTTTGATAGCAGTAAAACATGGCAGCCTGCCTGAGGGACTCCAACCTAGTTGCTGATAACTCTGCATTAACTATCCTTTATTTTCAGATCGTCTGATGCCACAACCAATCAAGCTGCTTCATCTTTCCTCTACATCTCCCTGAGACAATTACCTCCAATTTTACTTCAATAACACTCTCCCTTCTCCGTCAGTAAACAATCAAATCACTCCATTGTTGAGGGTAATTGGAGCTCTTTTAAATCAAATCAGCCATTATGGCCCTGATGAAGCACACCCTGCTCAGCAGGAGTTAGCAACACATGAGGGAATGCAGCACAGGAATACATTACCGGCTCTGCCTCCCAAGTGAAGATGGGTATATTGGAGAAGGTGTGTGATGCAGGTTTATTGTGCTGTGTTGAACACAGGGCTTGTTTCTCTCCTTTAGGACACGTTTCCAGGTGTTGCTCATATTTCATTGACAGAGAAAGCAGTTGTAAGAGGAGAGAGGAGGAGATCACACTCCAGCATTATTAAGGTTCTGTCTGTGTCACAGCAAAACTTGAAATTGGAGGGAGTCATCTCACAAACTCCATATGAATTTCCTCTTCTGCTCTTGTCTGTCTTATTTCCTTTCTCTCCATGTGTCCATCACAAATCTATCAGTTTAAGATGGCAGAATAATTGTTACGTTAAGTTCCTGTGTTGAATCCTAGTCCGGCATCTGCTTGCATTTAGTGCTGTTGGTGAATGATCAGTTAAGGTTTTTGCACTTCTTTGATTATTCTCAGTTATTTGGGTTGTTTATTTTCATTGATGGATCAATTATATATTTGGTCATAATTTACAACATATTTCAACAGATAATGTCTGCATCAGTGTAAAGATTACATCCAAAGCTCTCAAAATGTGTTAAGTAGTGCATTGACATTATGAAAGTGCAGCATCTCCCTCTCATTTATATTGATTTATCTCGTCAATACTCTTCTTGCAGGAAAGAGGGGGGTTTATATTGGGTTATGGTGTTGTTTGAGCACAATGTTAGTTTACTTTATCTTTATAGAAAGCCGTGAGCTCATGAAAAAAAATTCAATCCATAGGAGATGCAAGAAGGGCTAGAAGGGCAGTCATTAGAACACATACGTCCCACAAGGCCAAACGAGTCAAGCAAAATTTGTCTTGTTCTAATTAAGTTATTTATTGATCCAACCTTCCATCAGAAAATTCCTCCTTTGAGTTTGACCCTTGCAGCCATATTGCAGCATCCTGGATTCAACTTTAGGTCTTATGCCGAGCGCCTTGATCAAGGACAATGGCAGGAAATGGCAAAATTAGGAAACCAGGAGTACCAGGAGGAAAATCCACACAACCATGTGGGTCAGCATGGGAAATCCACACAGAGTGGACCAGCATGGTGTTTAACCCAGGAAATTCCTGCTATGAGGCCCCAGTGATAATGACTAGCTTTATTTATTATTATTTTTTAAATTACTGTCCAGCATCTTTTGGCAGTCTACCATTGGATAAATTTGCTTGATTTTTTTTTTCATTCCAATTGGCGTTTTGAAGACATTGACAAAAATAAAATAATAAAAAAAAAATGCCCTTTGATAAACAGTGTTAAAAAAAATCTTTGAAGAAATTCCTGGATCTACCCCAGATCTAGATCAGCAACAAATTGTCATGTGTTATTCCTTGGACTGTGCCTCACTCTTCCACCAAGTTTTGTCAAAATTGGTTTGGTCAGGTAAAAACATAACCTCCTTCATGGTAAAATAATAAACAAAGATACAGCTTTCACAAGCAGAGGTTTAAAAAAAACATGAATTGTTAAGTCAGCAATCATACCTCAATAAGATGTGTGTGTTCTTTAGTGTATGTATATAGACATTGGGTATCAACATGTGTTAATTTTGATTATCAGACAGGCTTGCTGCCTCTGGCTCTGTTATTAAAGAGGACACCTTCATTTATGTCTCAGAGCCATGACGTCCTCTCACATTTCATTCAGCTCAGCAATCAGTGCCTGTGGACTTGGTCTTCCTCTTCTCCCTTTACTGTTCTCTTCTTCTTCTCAAAATACTAGCATCCTTTGTATATCCTCTACTCCTTTTTTTTCTGGATTCCTACAGTCAGCCATTTGGTAAATTATTCACTCAATCAGCCAGTCAGTCAGTAAATAATTTGGTCACTCACTCAGAAATTTGTCGGGCAGATAATCATTAAATTAGACAAGCAGTCAGTAAATTAGTCACTCAGGGACTCCACCAGCGAGTAAGTTCATCAGCCATTTCATCAGCCAGCAAATTAATCAGTCAGTCAAATAATGAGTTGAAGCTTAACTTTGTCCCCACAGCCAAAAGACAATGACCGCTCACCCTGAATCCAGCCTGCCAGCCTGAGATAACACTCTGCCAATTAACTTCCCACTCCACCCAGATACTGTGCATAAGCATGTGTATGACTTATAACTGTGGAAATCTCCGTGTGTCTTCATGAGTGAATTGTGTGTGTGAGCATACACAAGCGTCATCTTATACTTCATGACGAGTGATAGTGTCAGCTGTTTTTCCTGCTCTGTGCATCACTGTGCTGTTCTCACTTTCCCACATTACTGAGATTTATTAGAGGTAATGTGAGGGATTAACCAGCAGGCTGTAAGAAGTCCTTATATGTCACAGTTAGGAAATCAGCATTAAATAAAGGATAGAAATGGATAAAAAGGAAGGAGGAAATAAAAGATGGGAAGATAGGAAAGAAGAAAGATGGGAATTAAGTGAGGAATAATGTGGGAAAGGAAGGAAGTAGATTAGATTTACTTGAGGCAGCATTCCGTAAATGGAGAAACAAAGCTGCACCCAACAAGGAGTTATTGTTTTTGCTTTTATTTTTCTACTTGAAGAGACAATAAATTCAAACTAGCAGCCATGAGCTGCAAAAGATTTGATCTTTGATGCAGAGAGACAGATGCGTAGTCAGTAGTTATGTGAAAATAAGTTGTTTTGAGACATTCAGTATTATTTCATCTACGAAAAAAAAAAAAAAAAANAAAAAAAAAAAAAAAACTCAGGGAAACCAAGAGTTTTATGCATTTATTGCACGTTGAAGATTTTAGCTTGTGTTTACTGCTGCCAAAGGGGATGTAATTTTCCACTTGAAGTTAATATGACAGTAGATCTAACATGTTGCACCAGCAGTCTTTGTTCTGCTGTATCAGATCCAGAGCTTGTAGGGAGGACTTGTATGGAGATGAGATCTAGGGGTACCATTTCATGGATTTTGCTGAAAATGGATCCTATTTCAACCATGGTTTATGATTCAGCAGTGATCAAACAGTGGTTCTTCACCTAAAACATGACTAAGGAGCTTAAGATAATTGGAGTGTGAGTGGGATGTTACATGGTGACTCTGAATTGACTCCTCAAACCCTTGAGGTTTCCTCATGTATGATGCATCTCCACATGCAACCTGAGACACCTCGGCCACTTCTTTCCTCGTCTTTTCAGCTCCTTAAATGCGTTCCTCTTCAACCGTCTTCATATCTAGTGTTCTCACTCTTGTGGGCAAGCTGAAGTGGCAGTTGATCTTGCAGTTCTCTTTTCTTTTAGGTCTGCAAAATCAAATCATGCATGTTTGAAACATTTCAGCAATGACATGGAAATAGATTTATGAAGAATCTTTTTTTTTTTTTNATTTTTTTTTTTTTGGTGATTGCATGACTACCAAGTGAGAGTTGGGCCAATGAATGTTTTTTTAATTCTAAATAAAAACCACATTTAAAAAGACAATTATTTCGAAGGTTATGGTCTTTGCAATAATGTAGAAAATGTATAATAGTAGGAATTATGCACATTTCTCCATCTTATAAGAATGATATTAATATTCTATTGATCCTTGCAAAGACAGATTTAATATTTTGATTATCAGTGCTGAAATATTCTGAGCCCTTCCACCTCTCTTTCTTCGTTTGCTTATTTTCAGAGTACTGAGCACTAGAAGAGCAACGGATATGTTTCAACTAGCCTAAAATATTTTATATATAAGAGAAAAAGACAAAAATGTATCCTAAAAGTTTGTATTGTGTGAATGTATTAATCTGTCTACATAATCTATGTATTTTACCTGTTTCATTTGGCTAACATCAGCATGATCCAAACTACAGTAGACTAAGGTGTAAATCAAATTATTTATTCAGATTACTCTCTTTTACATTCTGACATTCAACACTTTACCCTAAACGTCTCTGCCCTCCAAGTCTTATTTCTTCCATGTGCTCCACCCTCTCATTAGCTGAGTTTCTCTCTCTCAGCATCTCCTGCACTTTTTAATTCCTCCCTCGCTCTGTTTCTTTGATCTTTCCAGCAAGCCGTTCTCAGAATCACATTTTTTTATTTTCCGTCATATGCCAGCCTTTTCTGAAATACCATGACTCGCCTTTTATCGGTCTTTATCAGTCACGTGTTTGTCGTCTGCGATGTCACCGAGTCGCCATTTTGGAAGTACAGCTGCAGTAACCGGTATAGGAAGTGGTACTGTAAACAACATGACTAAATAAGTTATTCAACAATTTAAAAGACAAACTGGAGAAGCAGAAGCAAACTGAGAGAATACCATACCGAGACAAACTCAGCAAGGATGCCAGGGACCGGTATTTGGCTAAATTGTCTACTATTAACAACATCGATCCATACGATCTGTCAGCAAAAAGCTAGTGCTGACCCCGCGTTGCTGCCTCCAACTTCGTACTTGGATATTACATGTTATTATAATAACAGGTTTGTACTTGAAAATTGCAAAATAAACCTTACTCTGTTGCACAACATTTGGTTTCCATACATAATTTGGTTATCAAAGAGTTAATGAAAAGAAGAAAAAAAAGGTCAGGAACAACACATTTATGTTGTGTATATTTATTATTTATGAAAAAATTCATTTGACATACCGTTGTATATTGTTCATGCAAGACTGGGTCAAATGCAGTTCTAAAATGAACAGCAGAAGGAGAAGTGACGAGCAGGATAAAGCATCATTTCTGTAAATGTCTGTCTGTAGGTGTAATGTCCGTGTGGACAGGTGTAGGGACGGTGCCCAGTCTGGGTCAGTCTCCATCATCTCGTATGCAGGTTGACCTGCAATGACATGAAAAGTTTTTAGTAGCTAGCTACATAACATCAGATGAATCATTTTACAGTCTTAACTAGACCAAATTAACCCGTTTCTGTTGCCCTTGCTGGGTGTTTACTAGCATGGCTAATCCAAAACAACGCATGGATATAACGTTAACGCTAGCTACATTAGAAGACAGAAAACCACCACATTTAATAACGTTAGTTAAACAACAAAAGTTGTCTTACCTTCCTTTATGAAAATGCTGAGAGCAAACAAACATGAAGGGAGATATCTTGGCAAAAGTGATGTTTTTGCTTCTCACCGCTGCAACCCAGGCCATCCGACATCTCTTTGTTATGTCCTCTGCTTGCAATCCATATAGGCTTTTTTTCCAGGTTAGAAACCTAAAAAATCTTGCCTCGTGGTCAAGCTTTATATCCTTTCCATCGTGGGACTTATTATTGTAGCTTTTAAACAACAGGAGCGTACCATTTAACAAATAAAAGAAGGCGAACGCAAATAAAATGCTTTGACCAGTGACCACAGAATACCTCAAAAATAGTACTTAGACCCAAAATGCATTTTGGTTATTGCAAGTGTTATGTCATCTGTCAAGAACCGATTGGATTCCTCCCATATTGGTATTTGTGTGTACGCACACAGGGGACATTTGCTCAAACCAAAGCTTTATGAAATTGTCCAAACCACTCAGCAGCCATAGTTTGTCGAGGAGAATAAAATTTGACCAATTTCTTTCTTTGCCTTTCTCTACTTCACACACTAGGTAAATACGCCATGAGAGATTTGATCCACCGGTTACCAGGCAGTAGCAGCAGCAGCAGCAACAATAACACCACCAGCGGAGGAACCTCTGGAACCACAGGCCCTCCCAGCAAGGTGATGTCCGACGATACAGTAACTGCCATCTGCTGCGCTCTGCATGAAGTTATCACCAAGAACATGGAGAACGCCAAAGCCCTGCGAGATGCTGGTGGCATCGAAAAACTCATCGGCATCGCACGCAGCAAAGGAGACAAGTGAGTAGGCCAAAGTTTTGAAACCTTCATACAGAATTGTTTTAATTTTCATCACACCAGTAAAATTTGTTGATATATAGCTATCACACCTATCCAGACTAACTACAGGATAAGGACATCTGGAACTCTCACTTTGCCCTTAAATTTCTTGTTTGCTCTCTTCCTTGTTTGATTCTTTTGAGATATTTAACCGGACTTTCACTATCTGCAAGGTGTCATTTGTAAGATAAATTTGGTGCTGTAACACTTTGTTTAGGTGTAAATAATTGGGACGGCCCTGATGTAAAATCCATCCTTTGAGCGACTTTATGAGCCAAACTCTCCTCTCACTGCTGCTTCTGCTGTGTCACACCTCTAAAAAGTATTGGCACAGGGTTCTGTAGTAAAGCGGCTGGGAGGAACCCCATTGCTGAAGTGATTCTGTATTACATTTGGCAATGGATGATGGGATATTTTTCACAGACATATTGGCTCAGTGCCTAGACAGTGACATAGGCTCTTTTTTTTTCTGCACTCACAAGCACAAGGACATAAAAGGTAGTTAGTCAGAATCTGTTTCCAAATTTTTCAAGTTCAAGCCTCCAATGCTGAACAAGCCAAGACAAAATTTGTCTTGTTTTAATAATATAGTTTTTTTTTTGATTGATCTCTCACTTCTGTGGTGAATCTTTTCCATTTAACCCATCCTAAACACTTAGACATTAAAACTCGAGATAGAAGATAGGGGTTGACACAGGATTCAAATCCAGAATCTTATTTCTGCTCTTGCCACCATCTGCCCCTAAAGAAAAGGGAGAGGAAATGACTATAATAATAACACTTGATTGCTTTATTGGTAATTAAAAAAAAAAAACAAAAAAAAAAAANTTTTTTTTTTTTTTTTTTTTTTTTTTTTTTTTTTTTTTTTTTTTTTGTTTGTTTGACATTGAGATTGATGTATTACTTTTGAAGAAACTGACCAAACTATCTAGTAGTGTTTAATCATTTTTAAAATTCTTGGCTCTGCCATATAGTATAGTCAATACAGCCATAATTCATAACTCTGATGGCCATTCATGCACTCAAGACAGCTGTAGAACAACGAGGGAGATGCAGCAGGAATATGACTCCTGTCGCCATGGGAGACTGAGCAGGGTGTTCTACTGAGCTGCTATGGCAACCAGCAGGTCAGGGGGGTTGCCATGGCATCAGAGCGTTATCTGATGGAGGTCAAACGTTGATTTATTGTTGTGGAGGGGGATTCAGTCTATTTAGGGAAGTGTGCTCAAGGGTACCTTTACACAGAGAGATGAGCTTCTGGAAGAAACCCTCGTAAGTGTAGATTCACAGCGAGAGCAGTTTACTGCTAATGGTCCTACATATCTTCATTTATTCAGGGTACACTGAGAATACACACTCATTATCGACCCAGCTTTGCTCCATCACACAATTTCATAATGGGAAAACACCCATTACAGCCACAGATAACTTGCATCTGTGTACCAGCTGAATCAGAACAACTGGATCCATAAGCTGTAGTGAAAATACTTTTATATCTTTGTCACATTTAATACTTTAAAATACTTCACACATCAAGCAAAACAAACTTTTAAAGTAATACAAATGATCACATAGTATTGCACTCCTGAAAATCCTGTATCGGTTTCTGAAGTTGTACCCTGATGGCTGTAATATTTTCATAATGAATAACCTGTAATAATATTATTAATATTATTTAACTGGTAAATACCCTTTAACTTAACTAATGATGACTAATTTATTTTTCTCAGACTAAAAATCTCCTGACGATGTTTGAATAGTGAAGCCACCACTTTCCATTCATATCTGTTTGCACTGCAGAACCATTAACTCTTGTCTCACTGTTTTACATATTTTTCATTTAACAGTGGAAATTAGCATCCCATTTCCCGGGAATCCATTTATCCGTGCATAATTATGATATATTGCGATCCGGTGCTGTGTGTTTGGAGCAAGTGGCATCCTATTAATACCAACACACTTTATTTCAATCTCTCCAAGCATTTTCTGCTCTTTGAAGATGAATTTTGTTGCACGGGAAAAGTTAAAGCTACCTCGGGTGGATGAATTGAAGATGAGCGTCCATTCTGCTTCTCTCTCTGGCCGTTAGAAGGTCAGAACTGACTCCTGGTGGAGTCATTTTTCAGCTAAGTGGTAGGGAGGGGTCCATTAGCATTGCAGAGGGGGTGATTTTAAACTCATTTGGAAAGTCTCTGTTTGGTGCAAGGAAAATCATTCTTCACTCAAAAGAGCAATGGCCCTCTTAAAGCCAGTTTAAATGCCACCAGCCCGCACACATTTCATATTTTGTGCAGCTGGCAGAGACGTGAAAGAATAACATTGCAATATTATCCAAAAGAATAGGGTTCATATAGAATAATTCATATTTAACTGTCTCTCTGGTTATCTCTCTCTTTCTCTCTCTCTCTCTCTCTCTCTCTCTCTCTCTCTCTCTCTCTCTGCAGACACTCAGCCAAGGTGGTGAAGGCAGCCTCTCAGGTCCTCAGCAGTATGTGGCAGTACAGAGACCTGCGTTCCCTCTACAAAAAGGTAGACCATGGATGTCCAGCAGGTCTCAGGAGACACCGTGCACTCATACCATGCACAGTGCACAGTATACCATGCATTCACGCTGCTGCACATCTCCATCAATCTCGCAAATTAATGTCCTCTTTTCCTCTCAAATTTCCCGTCGCTCTCCCCTGAATACCATTTAAAAAGATCAGCGATTGTTTTTGTTTACCAAACATCACAAATTTCATCAATCCTAAGCTTTTGCAAACCTCCAAGTTAAAAAATAATTATAATATGGCAAGTGTATCATTATTAACGCCATCACACCCATTATGACACCGCTACACGTGTCATAAAATGGCTTCGTCACAGTTTTATTTTTTTTTTAGAGCGAACCAATTTTCCATTCTTGAATTATCTTGTCAATGTCAAATTTTAAGTCTGAAAGGACAAGTAACTCAAGGACAACTTTAACAAAGTTCCCATAATACACGATTGGAAGAAAAATTAATATTTAACTGGCGTCTTTATAGCTGAAACTGAATTGGATTGGAGTTGTGTAAGATGCATTTTGTCTTGCTTTTAACTGGGAAGTTGGATTGTGCAGGTGTGGTGCATTTAAAGGACCAGACAGCTTCAGGAAAGACAGGAAGATTCTACAATATTTGTGTGCCTTCATAATAGAAAGTAGCTGGTTGTTTATTTCCAGGAGCCAATAAATAAGCCTCGAAGAAAAGATGAAGACCGTCAGAAAATGAAGCGAAGTTTGATTTGTCATTTAGCAGTCAATTAGATTTCTTTCCATACAAACTCACTTTTATCATATTTATTCAGCTGATTTTGTGTGTGTGTGTTGGAGATTCTATTGTTTGATGTCATACACTCAAAGGTTCATAATTTGCAGTTTGTGTTTTTGTTGTGTTCAGCATATAAGTGTTGTGTGCGAGTGTGTGTGTCTGCACGCTTTCACCTCGCAGTCAGTTATATCACTACCTCCAAACAAAACAATAATGAGGTTTTCTTCTGTTTTTCTTCTGGGCGCTATCACAGCAGAGCAGCCGACGATGATCAATAATTTTGTTTGTGACTCGCAAACAGCTCAGACTGATATTTGTAACTTGTATTTATTTAATAGCTAATTTGTAATTTGCACCAAATGACATGAACAAAGAAAAAATAAGGAAATATAAAGGTTGGTGTGTGTCATGAAGACAGAAATGCTCCAATATATCCTGTTTTCTCTCTTCCTTTTTCACCCTGTCACTCACACACACATACACACACACACTTGCAACTCGATTAAAAGAACTTTCACTTGTTCTGAAGTGAATATCTGCTACCAAGGTTATCCGCCATTCAGCACACTTATACTTTAGTTGCAAAATTAATCAGTTGGCGAGATATTTATACTAAGAGACACATGTCAGGATGATGTCCTTGGCTTTGAATGTTTGTAATATTCGCTTCTCTGGAGACACAATAAACAAAGCTGATTATTGATTTGAGCCACATGTTTATTAGGCCCTGGGCACATTAACCTAAACCAATCCAATCACATAAAATAATCCTGCAACAAATGTCACCTTTGTTTGCCTGTCATGTTCATTTTGTGTGAGATGATGTTAGAGAGGTGTTGATATAAATATTAATTGCTGCAATATATGGTAAAGTGTTCTTGTTATGTATTGTGATAGTGGGGATTACATTATTTCATAATGTCTCACATTCAACTTCTAATACAGTTTTTAATGTAATATGTTTAAAATTCCAGTAACAGTACAGAGAAGTGAAGTACTGCAGCACATTTTGCCTTAAAAAAGTTATTTTATTTTATGTTGTCTTTCTCAGATGATAATCTCTGTGGGATTTCCTTGTAGATTTCAAAGTACCTGAACTTCAATATATCTTATATTTCAAAGATGTTGAATGGTATAAAGTCCTGAAATAAGAAAAGTGAGCTGTCACTCTTTAAAATAATGAAACGGATATGAAGAAATGTCTTGTAAGACATCTACATGCATTAATATTAGAGGTGGTTTTTGTTCCACTTGTTTGGAGAAATTCTCATACAAACAGCAGCCTCTGTTTGTAATGTACATAAAATATATTTATATTTTTTGTCATGACATTTCTGTCCAGGACGGGCCATTTCATGACACCACTGTGTCCTTGTCTTAACCTGATGACTGTCTCTCTTTTTTCATCCATCATCATCTCATCCACAGTATTAAACAGAACAGAATTCCCATATGGCCCCTTGGAGCCTCATCTGTTTCACACCCCTCTAATCATTACCATTGGATAATATTTTATTGGACTAGACAGAATAATGTTCAACTTATTAGATATGAAGGCTGATGCCTTTACACAGCGACCTGGCTAGGCCAAGCTTCTTGTTGTTTCTTCCATCCCACCCACCTTAATAAAGGCAGGCAGACAGATCTTTTTAAGATTGATGATCATGGATTTTGAAAGGAAATGAGTTTTGCATCTGTCTCATTCAATTCATAATGATGTAAACATCATTTCAAGGTAAAAAATACAAATAATGGAAAGATGAGACTCACTCTACAACAACAAGCCCCATTTATCATCCCTAAATTAAAGATAGCATCTAAAGTCTGTCCAGCTTTGAAACCTCTAGTTTCATTTACTTCATCCACATGTACTTCATCACATCCTTCCAGTGATCTTCAGCTTTTTAATATATTGAAGATGATGTCCTTATCTGGAGCAACTTCCATCAAGTACAGCAGCAAACATTTGGCGCAGAGTCGGGCTTTTGACACTTTTGGAGCTCTTCGGTTAGTTAAGTTGTTATATTATGGTATATTCAACCTAATTTTATAACCGCAGAAATTGTTGCTTTAGAGGATCCACATTTTGACTTTATCATGCAAGTCCAGAGCTCAACATAAGTGACTTTACTGCGTGACGTATTAGGTCATGGGTGTTAGGTGCTCAAAAATCCTGTTTAGCCTCCACTCCAAACACGGATTAGCATACAATTTAGATGGAAGTGGAGTCTTGTGTGTGTCCCAAATGTTTGTGTTAGAAAGAGAATATCAGCTGGAAGAGAAAGAAAGAAAATGTGAGAGATGATGGAAACTTTTTGTGCACATTCAAAAATTCAGAATATGCACTTGAGTTTATGAGGATATGTATAATTTTAGAAGTGAAGAAGAGTAGAGGGTTAATAAGCTCAGTTTGAGCTCGCTGTCAAGCAGTTGTTTGCTTTGAAGTCTGAAAGTAATGAGAGCATTTTCAGATTCTCAGACATACTTCCCAATTGTGTGTTGCATTTACAGCGTGAGTATGGGGGGTGTGTTTGAACCTGTATTTTTGTCAAACTGCAGGAAGGAGTGTTAATCACTTCCTACAGCGGTGCAATGGGTTCACTCTAGGGAGAGGGAGAGAGAGAGAATTGCACCAGGAAAGGAGGCTCGGTTCTCTTATCATTTTTTTCAACATAGTAAAATGAAAAGTCCCATAAATACACAGTGACTGAATGAAAATAGCATCTGAGATGACTTGAAGGATCAGAAGAGCGCAAGTCATTAATAATCCAAAGCCCAAATCTCTGTCGCAACACCATCGCTAACTTTATGAAAAATCATGTATAATAGTCTCAAGAGCACACTAAAACTCCACTTTTTCTTCAGTTTATTAAGATTATTTGTTATTTGACAGGATATGTGCTGATTCACTGTGTGCATGTGTATGTGTCGTTTCTCCAGCAGCTCCTGGGAGGGAAGCTGCAGGTCATGTTTTAAGTAAAAAACAAATGTATAATACTGTTTAGTCGTGGGAGAAAACAGAAAACAAGGATTAGAAAAATGGCTACATTTTTAAATAAACCTATTTTTAATATCACCAATTGGAAGAAATACTTTCTCTCTCATTCTCATACACACACTGAGCTATGCACACACAAGCTTAATACAAAATTTCATACTGTATATTCACACGGTTACACTCTATCTTAATCCTGTTCAGTGTGTAAGTTCTGTTGGGCTGCCCCCGCCTCATTTCTTAAGAAATGATTTAGCTTGAACACTTCATCAGGCTCTCTCTCTCTCTCTCTCTCTCTCTCTCTCTCTCTCTCTCTCTCTCTNCTCCCTCCCCCCCTCTCTCTCCCACTCACAAACACAAATCACAAAAGCAGTCACACATGCATGACAGATGAAGTTCAGGGTCATGAGATGCTGCGTTTATCACGTGGCAGATTTACAATATGTTCCTGGGATGTGTAAATTACTGTGTGTGCGTGCGTTGCGTGTGTGTGTGTGGACAGTGATTTCTCCCAGCTTAGTTTGTTTTTCATTACTTTCTCATAAGTAAGACAAATCCAACTAAATTTGACAGAAAGTTCCACGCTGCCTTCAGTGGCACCATGTTTATTTTACTAAGAAAGCTGTCACAGTCTGACTCGCTGACTAATTATGACTGTAATTTAACAAATGTTACCTGTGTAAAAACCCACTTTTCCAAGCTTTTTCCACTCCGTATGCATCTGCAGCACGAGTCTGTGTACATCCGCAGCCTTAATTTTATCAGTCATTGCTTGTTATTATTCATCGTTAATTTTTTTTTTTTTTTACAATACTTGCGACAGCTGTCAAGGATTTTGTTTGCTAAGCTTGTTAGGAATAAAATAATGAGATGATCTTGGAGAGATGGCAAAAAAGCAAAAAGTCATTTTTCATTCAGTAAATTCCCTCTGCTGTATAGTGTAAACAGCAAGCTGCAGCAAGGACGGAGATGAGCTTTTGAAGAATCTGAGGAGACATCAAACCAACGCTGGCCTCAGAAGCTGCCTGTGTGTTTCCTCTGATTTGTCTCTGATGTTCACCTGTTTCAGAGAGAGAGAGAGAGAGAGAGAGAGAGAGAGGAGCTGGGCATGCATTCAGATCTCTTATTGTAGAAGCTCACAATGCTATTTCATAAAAACAGAGACAGTCTGAGTTATATTTATATTTTAAAGGACCATACCAGAAATTGAGCATGCTTGAGCCCAATATATACAACCCACATGTCTGTTATGTTTCCGACAGCCAATTTTCAAAACATAAAACTGTATTTTAGTTTCCCTGTGGTTTTTTCAAATCCTCTAATCTTTCAAAATCAAATGTTCAGGAGATACACCCACCTTAAAATTCAACATTTCACCTGTTAATGGAGGATAATGAATAAATGTCATAATAAACGAATACTGCCACCATGATTTTCCTGTGACCAGGAACATGAGAGAGAGGAAACAATGGACAATGTTCAATGGTCATTAAGGTCCTGAGGGCTATTTTACTCATCATGTGTAACCTTTTACAGTTTTTCCCGTAATTGCCATGTGACATGAGTGTTGAGATCTCTCTCTTCTCTCTCTCTCTTTCCCTCTCTTACAGAAACAAATTCATATATATATTACCTTTTTTCACTTTTTTTTTTACCTCAGAGTCCTGCGACCTTCAACTAACCATACAGTCATGGTGAGAGCAACAGGCACAATGGTTGCTTAGTAACCCACTCTTTTTTTTCTCTCTCTCTCTCTCTCTCTCATGCTTTTCCAGTAGTGGTTGAAAGATGTGTTAGAGAGAGAGAGAGAGAAAGAGAGAGGGAGGAGGTGGGTGGAAAGGTGAAGAAGATGCAGGTAATCAAAGGAGGAAAATGAGGTCAGATTAAGAAGCCAATAGCAGTAGACATTGCTGATATTGTGGATTAGTGACATACTGACAATCTCGTTTAAATTATAACGAAACACAACGACAGTGCAAACAAGGAAGATGAACACAGTGGATCAGTGTTTTCATCTCACACACCCACAAATAGCCTTTAGACTACGAGCTGCTGCCTGGTGTGATTCAGTTCCACAAGGAGAGAATTTGTTATTGATTTGGGAAAAGTTCCTCGCTGTATGTGGAGAGATAATAATGGCGAGAGTCAAAGTTAACGGCCACGCTACAGCTCTGATTGTGATCGTTTCTTGTGAATTCAACTTTACTAAAGTTTAGCTCTCGCTCATTTTGCTGGAGCTCCCTCAAGGACCCCTGTGGGTCATTCCTGGACCCAATTTAGAAAGCAGACTGCAAATATCACTGAAGGACAGTGCATGGCGTGTAATGAGATGTGTTGGTGGGGTAAGATGGAGGGAAAAGGAGAGAAAGAGAATGTGAATCAAGTGGAGAGAGAGAGAAAGGAGTGGAGTGAGCGAAGAAGAGGTGGATAAACAGATGAAGCAGGAGCGAGGGAGGAAGGAATGACAGAGCCAGAAGTGGGAAACCTTTGAACTGCTGTGTGTCAGAGGATCCAGATTTCTATTAGTCATCCATGTTGTGCCAGGAAAATGGAGTCAGGGACTGTGCTCGCCCCTGCCTACTCCCCTCTCTCTCTCTCTCTCTCTACCGCTCTACCTCTCCATCTGTCCCTCTTGTTACCTCTCCATCCTCCTGCCATCTTTTCTTCCCTGCCATTTTCCTCCTCCTCCTCCTTGCTCTCATTACTTTCCATCCTCCTTTGTCTTTCCCGCTTTTGACCCTTTCTGCCTCATCTCCTCCAACTCTTACTCTTCTTCCCCTCCCTTCACCTCTTTTCCTCCTCTTCATCCTCGATGCACCGACATGATTTACCTCTCTACGTACTACAGCCACTGCGGTTCACCCATTCCTGAGCCGAGGCCTGCAAGCGGCAAAGCCATGATGGAGCATTTCTCCATTATCATTTATCATCTGCTCATAGTGCTTTGCTTTCAGAGGTTCCCAATTATCTTAATTCTAAATTGAATTTTGTTCCAGCCTTGTGACTGTTGTTGACTCTCATAATCTATTTTTTTATGAAAAGGGCTTTGCTCCAATCACTGCTAAATTAATACAGAAACAAAGCTATTGAATTTTCAGTAATTGTACTCGCAAAGTTGTTAGTTGTATTAATTCCCCCCCCCCCCCCCCCCNCCCCGCAAGGACAGCAGGATATTCAGAAGGATTGATTTGTGTGTTTTTGGCTGGTATGTGTGATATGTACGTGTGGGTGCAGGTGTTGTGTGTGCTGTATATTTATCAGTATCCAAAAGCTGGTAAACTCACAAAATCTAGCGTGCAATGTTTCATTTAACAACAACAACAAAACACATTTTAGAAGATAACACACACTGCTTTGTGACAGCCAAGGACATGAAGAACTTTAACAGGCAGATGAAAGAGCATGTAATTAAAAAAATTAAAATTCTGTTCTCTCACTTCCAACTCATTGCGACCCTTTCTGATGTACAGCACAATTTAATGGCATTTGATGTTTGATGGGGTCAAATTTCGATCCTGTCCTTCATCCTTTCACACTATATAACAGAGTTCTCTCTCTGTCTCTCCCTCCCTCCCTCCCTGTATGTGTGTGTGTGTTACATTCTGTGACTAAAATTGTAGCTTTAAACAATCTCCCTGTGTATTTTTGGATATAAACTCTGCAACACGGGCAGATTGAGGGTTTTTATCTCCAAACCCATTTAAGTACACAGTGATGAATGAATGATGATGAATCTGTGTTTTTGTCATTGTAGAAGTGCCACTTCTTACTGCACTCGTGCTGAACTGTTGCTGCTGTACTTTTGGTTTACCCTTGATTCTTTGAGGAAAATTAGATTTTCTTTAATCCATCAGAAGTTATGGTTATTTCTAATTAACTTGCTTAAATGCATTGCAGAATCTTTTTGAAGTTTAATACTTGGTTTGTATTGTAAGGGCTGTAGGGCTCCCTGCAGTATCAGTGCCGATAAGTGGAGGATTATTACGTGAAGAGGGCACTTAGGCCAGTATTATTTTTATGTTAACTGCACATACACATATGCATGATGAGCTCCCATATGTACCCTGCATTTGTTGGAAGCCTTGGTTGTGCACATTCATCGAGGGGCCAATAATGTCAACTTCTGTCAACGTCAGCAACATGGCAGCAGTGGCAGCCAGAAACATGCCTGCGAGTTTTAAGGAGAAGCAAATCAAGCACTGCAGAATTTATGTAATTAGTTAAATGCTGATCTCCTCCCTTGTCACATTGTCCCCTGGTGGACATTTATTTAATCCTCCAGATTTACATAAAGTACTGAAGTGAGTATGTAGCAACACCTGTATACCTTGGTAAAAACCAAGTATAATCCAAGAAATTTGATTATAAAAATATATATAATTCTTATAAAAGAACTCTTTGCTTCTCATAAAAATACTTTTCTGAAAGACAATTTGGAGGGTTTTGTTTGAAACATGTTGTTAGAAAGGGAAGTAAAATGTGTCCCAAGATGCTATTACCGATCTTTATAATGCCCAAATTGCCAAAAACCATTTCATGCATTTACAGTACATTGACATTTGTGTTTATGCAGTTATTTATCACCAATACTGTATGTATCAATTACATACAGTACTGTATATAATTTGTTTCTTTGTATGTATTTATGCATGTATGTATTTTTTTTTTTCAGGATGGCTACTCTCAGTATCACTTTGTGGGCTCAGCTTCAACAATAGAGAGAGACAGACAGAGGCCCTACTCCTCCTCACGTACACCCTCTGTCTCCCCTGTCAGGACTTCCCCAAACAACCGCTCTGGTGAGAAGTGTGTGTGTGTGTGTGTGTGTGTGTGTGTGTGTGTGTGTTTTGTGGCTCTCCCTTAAGTGGTTATTTGGATTTAGTTCTGATTTGGGATCAAACTTAGTTTAGCATAATCTCGCAGAGCCAGATCTTGTCAAGATCATAAAGGGACAGAGAAGTTCAAGCAGTAAAGGACAGAGACAAAGTTGACTGCGATCATCCATCAAATCAGTAAAAATCAGATGGAGAACTGAGGCCAGAGTCTGAATCCATCCTTCATCCATCCATGAAATTTGACTAGATGGTGTTGTGGCTACATGGGTTCAGTTTTAGTTTTTCCTCACAAAGCCTCATTTTGGTCTTTATTTAAGTTTATGACAAAAATCTATATCGGGAATAAATTTAGTCAAGCAAGAAAAGAAAGTGGACTCTGGACATAAGGGCAATTACAACATACTAGACACGTGGATTCTCCATCCATACATCCATCCATCCATCCACAACTTTCAGCTTTCCCGGCCAGTCTACGTTCCAACTCTTAGTTATGGTCATGAGCTCTAAAAAATGAGATTACAATTGTAAATGGCCAAAATGCTCCTGTCCCTAAGGGTAAGAATGATGAGGAAGGGGAAACTCTTTTTGGCAATTTGGACATCAGTAGATAGCTCAGAGTAGAACTGCTGCTCCTTCTCACTGAAAGGAGCCAGCTGAGGTGGTTCAGGCATCTGATCAGGATTGTCACCTCAGTGGACCCAGAATACAGTGGAGGGATTATACATCCCATCTGGCCTGGAATGCCTTGGGAGCCCCCAAGAGCTGGAGGATGTGGCTATCTGGGCTACTTTGCTTATCCTGTTTCCTCCATGTCCTGGACCTGGATAAGCAGTGGGAAAAGGATGAATTCTAATGAGCTATATTCAAGACATTAGCCAGCAGCATCAACACTCCCCAGCCAATCAGTCTTTACACTGGGGCTAAATGACTGCTACACCAGCCACCCACAGGCTGTAATGTATGATTATCATTAGCCTTTAGCTTGAGCCCACTGGCCTTCATGCTTTGTAAAGGGCACATTAGCATTAGCAGTTAGCATCCGCAGTAGACGAGCCTTCAGCTGTGCTTTCTCCACACCAGGCTTAGCAAGCTGATGAGCCAGAAAAGTACTTTTTCCTTCCTCCCGGCTTAGAGAGGTCTTCATGGGCCGAGCAAAGAGAGAGAGACAGAGATGGAGAGAAAAAGTCTGTTTGTGTGAAGAGAGAAAGGAGAGAGATGAGATAGAGAGAGAGAGATAAAAAAAAAGAGGAAGAAAGAAGAATTAGGGATTGCGGGACAGTTAATGCAGGGAGGAGGAGGGAGGGAGGGATGAAGGTTTGACTTTGGCCACTGACATTGCAAATAAGGAGTTTAAGGACTTTTGAGATCATAATACGGGAAAGGTGGCGGAGGTGCAATATGATTGGAAATTGCTCCATCTTCTGTCCTTCTCCCCCTTTTTAAACTCAACATTTCTCCCCATAACTTTTGACCCCCTCCCCTTCTCATTCACCAGGATTCTCCTTTTTATGGAAATCCTACTTTCTTCTCATCTCTCCCTCTGATCTCTCAGTCTTTACTAGCCGCATCAGTGGACACAAACACACATACACACGCTCATCTGTATCTCCTCTCTGCATATGTTAGACTGTGATTTGACCGTTAAGAGATAGATCAAAGGAGAGAGAGAGAGAGTGGGGAAGAGAGAAATGATGGCATGCAGCCATACTAAGAAAGGAGGAAAGGAGTGAGAAGAGAGGGGTGAATTTATAAAAGCGATGTAGAAGAGGTGGTTACAGACTTGGGTGGATGGCAGAGAGAGAGAGAGAGAGAGAGAGAGAAGGATAGAGAGACATTGAAGGAGGGANTGGCAGAGAGAGAGAGAGAGAGAGAGAGAGAAGGATAGAGAGACATTGAAGGAGGGAAGACAACATAGATACAGACAAAGGGAGACCTTTCCATCAATCATGCCCCCCACAGGGGTCTACTGTGTTTTGCGCTGATAGTGCTCAGAACAGGTCTCCCAGGCTCTCGTATCCAACGGTTACAAGCCAGGTCCCCACAGTAACTGTATCCATTAGTGATGGCGCTGCCTCTACCCCTCTTAATGAAATCTGCTGCACAGTTGGGGCTCATAAAAAATTAAGCACAACAAATTTCCATTTGAAAATTCTAAAAGATTCTGACAGCTATTTTGATCTTGTGCAATTTCTTCTTTCTCTTGATTTACTAAATATTTATAAACTATACTTCCACAAACGCATCTAGTAACTCTTTATTTGTGCTACATGTATTTTTCTTTTACAGTGCCTCAGATAATACTTCGTTAAAATGTACAAACTCCAGAAAAGTGATAACTGGATGAAACCCTTCTTTGAGTTTATTATATAATGTTGGCTCGAGAATCGTTGAATCTGAGAGATTTTACACATTCCTCAACATTCAACCCTTTTTTATTATCAAGGTAAAGGTATAGGACCAAAGCCAAGTGGAACAAAGGCTTTTTAAAATCTTTTTTTTTTTTTTAAATGCCTTACATTTCCCATTAAATGTGTGAAATGTTTCCTCTTGTACAACTTAGAGCGATGCTTTCCATCAACCTTGTATGTGAGTGTTCACACATGCAAGCAAACACTTGTGTTTCTCTCAGCAGCTGCAGACCTCCAGGTTTCTCTCACATTACATGTGTGCGTGTGCGCGTCTGTGCACGTCTGGGTAATGTTTAGCTAAGCAGACTGGCGTACAATTCAGTGTGCGAGAGAAAATAAACATAGTACATGTATGTGCTGAATTTGTCCTCGCCTATACATACGTATTAATCTTGATGCATAAAAACGTGCAAGCGTGCATGCTTGCACATAAAAAGACACCCTTGAGAAAGTGACAGAAATTGAAAGAATATGACATTTAAAGAATTACATGTCTTCCTGCACAGAATATAGTGCTTGGAGAAGACAGGTTTACAGAGAAATTAAAAATGACTGTCCTTCTACATTTGGACATACATGTTAGCAAGCAGAATATTGAATTTTACGGACAGTGTATCACCTGAGCATTTGATTTTGAAAGATTAGTGGATTTGGCAAAATAACGCAAAAACTTAAATACAGTTTAATGTTTTGGAAAACTGTGTTAAATGTGTGATTACGTGTCATAGGTAAAGTCAGGTGTGTAGTTCAGGTTCACCTCCAGCTGCAGATTGTTAACCACTGCTGAATCTGAATGCACCAATTAAAGTGCATCTTAACACTTTCAGATCAGGATCTATACTGCTGATCTGCTGATCCGAAACAAAAAAGTGGAAGCTGAAATTTGATATTCACATGATATGTCCAAAATCTGGTACATGTTTGTGTGTGTTTCCCAACAAGAATTATCCCCAGAGGTCCTTTAACATGCTGGAGGTGACCCTTTATGCTGACAAGCTAAATGATGAATAATGACTGTGCACTTTGCAAGCTAAAGACACACACACACACACACAAAAACAGAAACATAAGCCAGCAGAGTGTGAAGGTGCATGCTGTTCTGGGTTTATTGCTCATTATTTTGTGTGTATGTGTGCACGTGCATGTGTGCACGTTTGAATGTGTAGCAAGCGCCCCAGCCTCGCCCAGAGAGCTGATGAGTCTGAAGGAACGCAAGATAGACTACGACTCCACGGCAACCAATGCTGGTTTCCATAGCAACAAAGGAGAGCACACATCCCGGAAAGACGCCACGGCAGGTGTGTGCATGGGTGTGTGAGTATGTGAGTGTGTGTGTGAGATGGAGAGACAAAAAGGAATTAAGCGGTTTTGTTTTATCCTCCCTGTTCATCTTTCTTTCTCTTTGATATTCATTTCCAATTTCTCCTTTTGATTTCTGTCATCTTTCTTCAATCTCACCCATTTCTTCCTCTCTTCCTCACATGCTTTTTTCCTCTATCTCCCCCCAGTCTTTGTTTCCCTTATCTTTCTTTATCTTCTTTCCACCTGCATTTCTTTGTTTCTCGCTCTCTTTGTATTTCTTTCTTTCTTTTTTTTTTTTTAATATGTTCCTTGATCTCATTTCCATTCTTTCATCCTGGTAGTTTTTTTTCTCTTGTATTATGTTCTTGTTTGCTATTTGTCAAGCTAAGGATGCTAATTAGATTATTTTAGACTCTTGCAGAGAATTCCCATAATATTCTTCATCTTAGCATCATTAGTGGCAGATGTGTTGCATTTAGTCACAAATGTCTTGCTTTTCTCTTTTCTATTTGGCCTCAATCAGTTCAAGTATCCTGTGGGACATCTACATTGTTCCGGAACACCTACTTATCCACCAGTGATGATATCAAACAAAATCAGGTGAGTTAATAGCAGTGTGTAGTTGATAGTCTGTACGCACACACACACTGACTAGCAATTAAAATCATTTCCATGTTTGAGTGTATTAATTATTTACCTATTAATACACCAGGGATGGCGTTTATCTAACTTCAATTAAATACAAAGATTATATTAACTAGAAGTTTGGCTTTACCAGTACAAGTTGTAGGAACTATGCTGAATGTGATCCTGAAAGTTTTGTGAGCAAAGCCCTTTTATACGTAGTATGACTGCATCTACACACACATACTGTACAAAGTAATGCGTGCACACATACACACACACACTTTTGCCTGTGAGTTATAGTGTTAGAGCTGAATTGGTCCCCTTCAGTACCTGCATGTAATAGAAAATTCACAGCATGAGTCCCCTCCCAATTGACTCCTCCCTGAGCCTTTTTACCCTGACTGCCTGCCTTTCAGTCCTGTCTCCCTCTCGCTCGCTCTGGACCCTCTGCTCTCCTCCCCTCTCTGTCTCCGTCCCTTTTATCTTCCTCACCTCTTATTACTCGTCATCCCACTCCTCTCTTGTCTGTGACTGTCCTTTCACGCTTCCTGCACCTCACCCACACCTTTGCTGTGTCTCCCCCTCTCCTCTACTCTCCAACCTCTTGCTTTCCCTACACACAAATACCACACACACACACACACACACANAGCCCCAGCAGGACAGCCCTTCAGCGACCATCATAAAAGACTACGACCCCTACCCCCCTCCTCCTTCCTTCCCTCAGCCTCAGCTGCCACCGCCTCCACCGCACAGCCAGAGCCGAAGCTTCGAAGAGCCCTACTACGAGGACCAAGTACCTCCTCCTCCGTCATCCCAGCTGCAGCCACCGTCCCAAGCCCAGGCCCATCCTCAGGCCCAACCCCAGCAGCCCCCAAGCTCTACGGGACCTCCTCGGGACCCGCGGGAAGATCTGCGTATGCACCTGGGCCTCAAGTCCACTGGCAACTACGTAGACTTCTACTCAGCCTCTCGGCCTTACAGCGAACTGAACTACGAGACCAGCCACTATCCGGCCTCGCCTGACTCCTGGGTCTAGTTACACTATAACGATTGGGGGTGGACAAGAGGGAATCTGTGTGTGCGTGTGTTAAAGGGACTATTTTTGCAAGTGATCAACAGCAGCTTAGTACACGAGAACTGCAAGCGGCATGTTGTAAAGAGATCTGGTAACCAATGGAGGGAATATGTGTACTCTAATAAGGGGAAGCCAGAGTTAGGTGGATTAAGAAGTGAAGTCAGGTTGGGTGACAAAGAGAGACTGTGCATGTGCATGCTGACATTTTCCTTTTTTTCCCAGACTGCATTATTTGTTCAAAGTCAGCTCCATTGGACCAGCGAGTGGGTAAGGAGCAAGAGGGAGTAAATATGTAGACGTGTGTTTGAAAGGGTGAGAGAGGAGTGCGCAGGAAAATGGAGGGAAGGAGCAGATCAAGGAAAGGCCTTGAGAGGAAGAAAGAGATGGGATCACGAAGTAATGGAGAGAGGATGAGTGAGAGCTCTTACTCAGCAGGAGTAGGAAATGGTTTGACCTTTTGCAGAAGACAGAGAGAGATAGAAAGGACCGAGGAAGAGACAATGAGGGGATGAGGGTTTTTGAGGAGGTCAAGAAGAATAAAAGCACATAGGAAGATGAAAGCACATCAGGCACAAGGCAAGAAGTGGATGTTTACCATTTTATCCAAGTGGCAATCGTAGCAATGCTTTTAGCTCCATTTTTTTTCGTTGCCATGACCTCACAGCCTACATAGGCTTCTTTGTTGTTTTCATTCTTTTACATCTTTTTTGATTTGTACTTTTTCTACATTTTTACTTTAAATTAGCATTTTTATTTCCTGTGTACAGTTCAAAGTTGATATAGTGTGTATATTACACATCTTTTTGATGGGGCCACTTATGAAAATCTGGATTTTTCCACGATTGAGTACTGAGTGAAAAACAACATAAGCAACAACTACAAAAATACGAAGCAGACATCATCGGGATGTATGTCAGTGGACACCAGTGTTTTGCCCTTTTCCCAGCTGGAGTGGAAGTCCTGCAGTATTTGTGTGTGTGTGTGTGTGTTTTTTTTTTTTTTTTTTNTTTTTTTTTTTTTTTTTCTTCTGTAAGCGAATTTCTTTGTGGACATGCTTGAACATCAAGAGCAATTCAGGACTGTCAGAGCATCAGATTGGCAGAGCAACATCACTCCCGAGTCCTCGCCGACAAAGTGCTTTTCCACTGCCTAAAGAATACACGTGTATGTTTAAAGCACACTCTCTGACCTCTTTGTCCTCTGTATTTTCCTTTTGGGGTGCTGATATGTTCGATCACATCAACTTCTAATGGTTTCTCATTATTACTTGTGCATAGAAACACATCTGTTCCACAAGAGCCACCATGAATATGTACAACTCGGTGTACCATAGAGATAGAGAAATGAGAAATTGTGCCAAACCTTGACACCTCGAGGACCAGCTTAATAGGACACTTAAAGGGACTTTCTGTTGAAGTTTACAGACAATGACTGGGTGACTCCTTCTGCCGTTAATACTCTTATTTTTTGTGTTATGATCAGGTGAAGAAGTACTTACTGCTGGGGATCATAGGGATGGATAACATCTCGCTCCCATTGATGTACAGACCTGCCTCTCTATGTCGGCTGAGCATGTGTGGGTGTGCAAATGCGTGGATGCAAGTGGGTAATTGTGCGTGTGTGTACATGAATGCATGTGCGTGTGACAGATTGTGTGGCCTGTGTGTGTGTATACGTAAATCTGAGCGAGCGTATCTATGCATGCATGTGTGTAGCTGTGTACGTGTGCATCTGTTGCGCATATGTGTGCGCACGAGTTCCTGCGTAAAACCAATGTCCAAACGAGGCATTCTTACCAACAGTTTGTCCAGTTTTACAAGGTGAAAAATGAAGGTAAAACTCACTAGAATGAATTGTTGATATAGAATGATAAATCTCTATATATATATGAATATAAATATATATATATATATATAATTTTTATGTGCAGATGTCAGTGTCACTAAATGCAGAGAAAAACGATTATGTGGTGTACATTAGGACTCTTGTTCACTTGACCTAAACATGGAAACTGCTGATCGGGCCCCCCAATCGAGACAAAGAGAAATCCCACCTGAAGATGCTCAGGCTCTGGTGCGAGTTGTGTGTTGTTGTGTNTCGAGACAAAGAGAAATCCCACCTGAAGATGCTCAGGCTCTGGTGCGAGTTGTGTGTTGTTGTGTGTCCAATGCTTCTTAGATGACCCTGTTGAGAGAGGACCGTACTTGAACACAAGGAAAAATAAAAAGACTCTTTGCAATCAAACACCATGGTTTCTAAGCATGTTGATCATTTTTTTTAACAGCAGGGCTGCGAGGCAGGCGTGTCCAATTCTTCCCAAATTTTTATATGGGTTTTGAGATTTTTTTGTACATTATACCGTGCTTACTCATGAGATAAAATGAAGTGTGTGGACTGTGATGTGGGTTAATCTGACAGAGTGTGATGTCTGTTTTTATTCATGGTCTTGTGGGGTTTTTTTCATTCAGTCTGTCTTTTATTTAAAGACCATCAGTTGGTTTTAGAATCTGACAGCGATAATAAAAACTTGGAAATATTTCCAAGAAACACTTGGAAATATTAGGGACAATTTGATATATAAGTTTACATATCCAGTCATTTAAAACCAGAGATGCTTATAGGAATAGAGTGAACAATAACATGAATATGCAGTCCAACAACATCATAATTTTCCAGAAAAGTTAAATCAATTCAAATTTAAGTTTTGTAAAGCTTTTAAGCTTTACCAATGTTGCATTTATCACTGATATTTTACATTTGCCTAAATAATTTGAAAATACATTCCCTGAATAATATGCTAAATCATACATGTAGGCTGTTGGTGGCTTTGCTTTCTATTCTAACCATTTTATATTGTTTATATTGCATCTTGGAAAAAAAATAATGATGCAATAATTATATTGCATCTTGAAAAAAATAATGTCTACTCATACTTTTCTTGAACAAAAAAATGTTTAGGAAATATAATGGTAACTACAAATATCAGTTCACGCCAAAAAGGTGCTGAAATTCTCATTTTATTCAACATTACATATTAGCAACAGCAAGTTATGTTTTTTGTTCAGTTTTTTAATTAATTACAGTTTTTGAAACGCTTCTAGAATATTCAGTGTTCTTTTTCCATTGTTGGGACATTTTAAACATGCTGTAGCAGTGGTGATAATATCTATCAAATACAGTCAACGTGAAAATAGGACATCGTATACAGTGTATATATATACAGTAAATAAAATGATTTATACAGTCATACTATAAGCCACATTTAAGCTTCTAAAGTCAGAATTAATATTATTCACAAAGAAGCCAAGCTTTATGTGAAGCTCGTGGAGCAGATATATTCATGTATATCTTTATAGACATAAGGTGTAATAACCCAGTCAACATAAGGGACAACACACAATGCAAACAGTGTCAATAAATTCAGATTACATTTGCACAGACAATTCACCGCTCTTGTCTCCCTGGCTGACAAGCGGGCTGCTAACATGTTGATACAATCATGTCTTCAGACAAACATATTCACTGGGGACTTGACATGTTGTATGATAATGCTTTGATTATCAGCCATATTCACAGTTCTGCTGATAATGACCCCTTTCAGATTCTGTATGTTAATGTCCTTACATAGTATAACAGTGATAGGCATGGAGAAACTTGACAGGGGCTTAATATTTCACTGTGATGTGACAGCAGTGGGACGTGGATAGAGAGGCATTAATAATAATGGAGAGATAATATGAGAGCTCGTACACCAGCCCTGATTGTTACATCAGCGACAGTGGACAGACATCAAAGATACCTTTAAATGGAGATTCCCATTTTGAATTATTCCTGTCGTTTTGTTCACTTTTTACTTTGCCCCTGCTGCTTTGATCCCATTCATCCAGATAACTATTTGGAGACTGAGCTGGGGTTGAAGCATATTAAATGAATGAGGCTGAGCTGGAGGTGGTAGCAGCATTTGTTACAATCCATTGGAATTCACATCGCCCCGTCTCTCCTTCCTATCTCTGTCTTTGATGCTGTCTAGGTTACGCCTGTGAAATGTAGTGTTGGGTAATAACTCCATTGCGTTGATTATTAGCCTTCACAATAGAGGCAAGGCTCCTCTGTCTGAGCGTAGTCCCACAGTGGAAGGCTGGTGTAACTTAATGTGGCATGAAAATAGATCCTCAATTTTCCTATGCACAGCCTTGCTGAAACTGGCCTCTTCCACCCTGCAGACGCCTCCGGCCTTCACTGTTTCACTCCCTCTATTCCAGCTTTCTCTAACTCTCCTGGCCATTCAGCTGTGACACAACCAAGGCAAGATTCTGAAGTGGCTGTGTGTATGTGCAAGTGTGTGTACTTGTACATGCAAGCAAGCGCATGTCAGCCAAGAGCTTGGGAGGATGCGAAGGCGGATGGAGGAGATGAAAAAAGTGAGACATAAGGGGAAAAAGAAGGAGAGGGAGACACAAGGGAGCAGGTGGAGGATCTTTGATTTATAGTCGGAGGATTTGAGCGTGAAATCAATTTGTGTTTAAGGTGAAGTGAGGCACCACGAAGCTACTGTGTGCCACAGATAGACCTTGAGGAATTAATGCGCTCATCTGTGAGGAAAGGAGAAGGACGGCTGGAGACTGAAAGAGACAAAGGTTGTTTGGGGTGAAGGGTGGTGTCGGAACTGATGGGGAATTAAAGGCTAATGCTGCGTTCGACAGAACTCGGAACTCAGACTTTTCCGACTTCCTACTTGTAAAACTGCATTGGAATGGCACTTGAAGTCAGAGCTCCGAATTATCTACCCTGACTTCACAAATATGACGTCACTCAACATGGCAGCGCCCATGGAAGAGAGCTTTATGAATGGAAATGATCAGCTAACAGGCAAATAAAGTAATTTTTCTTAAATGACATTGAAATGAAAAGGTCAAAATATATCGCCAAGTTAACTATCTACAGTGTATAATAACTGTTTGCCATTGATACGTAAGTGTAAATAATTTCAGAATATTACTCATCTGCACAAATGTTTAATGCCCACTGTGATTAATATCATTGTAAAACAACACAACCAAACAGTCCTGTAATCTAACTTTATTTTAGNTGTGATTAATATCATTGTAAAACAACACAACCAAACAGTCCTGTAATCTAACTTTATTTTAGTTAGAATTTATTACTAAGTTTACTTGATCTTACAGTATTTGTTGGTGTTCAGAATGGTTTGAGGTTGGAAGTTGGAAATTCCGACGAGGAAAAATCCGACTTCTGAGGTCGCTCAAACGCAGCATATATACTTAAAGTAGCACCACCAACAAGATTATAGGTAGCAGTAAAAGTAATAAGTAGTAGTAGTAGGGAGCAGTAGTAATAGTACAAGGTTTCCACATGTCAAAGTTCAAATTCAAAAAAACTCAGGGCCACTCTTGGTTTTGATTATTAAATACTCTGAATATTTTTAAATACCTCCTGATTATATCATGTGAGTAAATATAAGTTGATGTCCAAAGCAGCACGTCAGATTTGGGGAAAAAGAATGAAACATTTGAAAAAGACATTGAAGACACTAACATTAGTTTTACTTAGAAATGGTTTGGACCCNCCCCCCCCCCGCCCCACACACACACACACACACTACTACATTTTACTCCACCAGCAACTGGTGAACAGTTGTGATCTGGTTATGTGTGTCCTTTGTTTCCAGCAAGTCACCCCTCCTTCCACCACGACTTGCAACCTCATCCATCTGCCACAGATCATTAAGCAAACATGTATGTCGCTGGTTTATTAGGTACCCTGTACAATCCAGTACAACAATCATACAGTAAATCCTCCCCTTGTGTCAGTTTCATATTCAGCTCCATAGTAATTTCCGAAGCTGTATTTTGTGGTTGTTGTAGTGCATTATATTGAAATGTGTTTCTAATGTTTTGTCCCCTCTAATTTACATATATGTGAGGGGGGCCAGATTTTACTTCCAAATTCATATTTTCCATATCTGTAAAAGTCCAGAATTCATTATTTAGGCTCTTTTTTAAATCTCTTATTAGTGATAAAGCTGCTATATTTGCTGCAGGAAATGCTCTAAAAATGACCAACATGACTGAATGGATAACAATACTCTGGAGAATGTATATATCAGTTTATAGTAGACTACTAAAGCAGATACATGAGTATAAGTTGCACAGTTGAACGGCTGTTCAGGCCTGTTTGGTCATTTAATCTAATTTATACGGTGATTTGGTATTTCTGGTCCCTGCAGTTCTAAAGGGAGAGATTTTATTTTCCATATAAAACTTTTAAGACATACAGAATGTGTATTTGGGGAAGAAAAATGAAAAAAAAGTACAAAATTAAGTAAGTACAGTGCAGCCTGTTAACATAGATTGCAATGATGCTCTTACGGAATATTGTCTTAGCCAAGGGACTATGCTTGGTTCTGACTATACTGATACAGGTTATTGGTGTATGGGCCATTATCAAGTCAAGTTTATTTGTACAGCCCAATATCACATACAATGGTTCAAAGGGCTTTACAGGCTCACTCATTAATGGTTCCCGACAAAGCCCAAGACCAGGAAAAAAAAAACCTTATCATATAAGAAAAAAAATGAAAAAACTCAGGAGAGGCAATTCAAAAAGAGACTGCCTCTCCTCGAACAGCCGGGTGTGCAATAGGAGCCGTAGGTGGGAGAAGCAGGCAAATTACAAACAGAAACAATGAAACATTAAAGGAAGATATAAAACAGCAAATAAGAAGAATATAAAACCATGTAAATGTAAGGAACAGAATAAAATGGCACGAGAGAGAGAGAGAGAGAGAGAGATTTTTGATTTTAAAATTACCTTTATTGAACAATTTGTCAATACAGGTGATGTCAATAGACTT
>VXCM01000521.1:0-52780 GCA_014773175.1 Lucifuga dentata
AGGGCGCGGGGCCCTTCCCCGCGCTTCCCCTGGGCCCTTCCCCGCGCCCTCCAGATACTGATCAACTTGTTGTTGATCAGTATTTGGAGGTTTATGAGTTACTACATGTCTCCTCTTCTCCTCAGTTTGTCTGGAATGGAATCCCTTCTGGCTTCATTGACAGAACTGTTCTGTTGAGTTGTTGTCTTTGATCAACAGGCTAGTGTGTGTATATATAGTTACTGAAGCTGAAAGGCTTCCACACTATAGGTCATCGTGACTCCAGAGAGTTCCTTTATTAGGACTATATGTCTCTATCTGCTTCCACCACAGCTGTGGCTCCTCTTTTCACGGTCAAGACAGTATGTTCTGTTAAGGAAGTTCTTATAATTGTCACCAAAATAGAGACACAATTTCATTTAGTGAAGACAGGAATGAGACAATTGGTGGTGTTGAGAGGGAGGAAAGATGATGGAGGAATGGAGAGAATGTGATAGATGAAAATCTGAGTTGTGTGACGATATTTTTGGCCAAGTGAATCCTTCTACTCAGTGTTGTTTGTATTGTTCTTAAACTAAATATTCTTCTCAAATGAAAGTCATTGTTTGTTCTTGGGCTTTATATGATATTCAAGAGACCAGCTGTGGTGTTTCCTCCTGAGCATCCTGCTGTTAACATTTTATGCAACCTTCAGGAGACTTTTAAAAATACTTTGCAGAGCAAAGCTGTAAAAGATGCCATAACATCTGTAATGACACTGCAGAGTTTTTACTTAAAACTAAAGCCTTAAGCTGCACACCAGAGGGTTTTTACATAACCTGGACAAATGCTTAAAATACTCAATATATTTCTGTATTTTGTATACTAGCATACTGGATGAGTTTCAAGTGGATTTTGCAAAAGAAGTCATGAGCCAAATGTTTACTGCCAAGTATTAGAACAGTGAGGTCATTATGAGTTTCATATAGGAATATTAGCAGGAGAACATTTTGAAAAGGTAATAGATTGTTTCATCAACTATATTTAATCAGTAAAAATAGCCTAAATTAAAAAAAAAAAAAAAANAAAAAAAAAAAAAAAAAGTGTTGTTCCAGTGCTTTCACTTCAGCTTTATTGAGCCAGATATCATCTTGTAGCCAAATATCATAAGTCTATTTCCCACAACAGCCAGAGTCTAGATCCTTGTGGAGCTATTGATCAAGACTAAACTTCAGATTATCCCTGACCTCTGATCACCTTGTTGAACTCTTGACATAGTCTGTAAGCTCCATACCAAATAATTTACAAATTACACTGTGGGGAATTGTATTAGTCCTTGTGCTTTAATACTGTACAGAATCTGAAAATTATCTGTTCATCTTCACAAATCCATTCCCTTCTTCTGTCTAACCAGAAACAGCTGTTGGCAGTATTCTCCGAACCCTGCCCTGTCTCTATGGAGATGGCCTGCTGAAGAGAGAGAGGATGGTGACCCAGGCCCAGACACTGGTACTCAAAGAAGTTCTCAGTAAGTACAGGATTTAAAGACCCCAAGAAATTGAAAAATAAAGCACGGATCATGATATTATTTTAGGAAAAGGAAATAAAAAGTGATGTGTTGAACATCATGTGGTTAATTCTGTTCTGCACCATGTTAAATTGCAGCAAATGATTGCACACTGGTTGTCAAACAGATTTCATCGCTGATTTTGTTGTATTTTACTGTTGTGCTTTTATTTATTGCTTGCATACAAATGTACGATAATACCAAGGACAAGCCGTCAGCACAACACCATAAACTAAGATATGTCAATCAAAATGTTATGCCCCCAAGTGGAGAAGCAACCTTTCACAGAGCAGATGAAGAGAGAATTGTGAGAAAAGAGTTTAAGCTGTTATGGGAACAGATTTCTTACATAACAGACTGAATTTTTGTTTTATCTGTCTTATCCCTTTTGTGTACCTCAGGGACATTGTTTAGTGATTGAAAAAAAAATTGTTTTCCATTTCTTGTTGACTTAAATACAGGCACCTACACACACACACACACACACACACCACTGCTGGGGCAGCTAGAGGTTCAACAGTCATTAACTTATGGAAAGTATTTGGGAATGATATAATTGCCTCTCATACAGTAGTGAATGCATTCATTACCCTTAAGATGGCTGCTGTTTAGAGCTGCTTCTCACCCCTTTACAATTATTATTATTTTCCACATTATTTTAATGTTCAGCCCTGCTCAACATAACCATTCTGCCTTATTTTTAATCTGAATCTTCATGGTTTGATAAGGAGGGAAAGAAAAAAATGCATACAAATCCACATAGTGTAAAAAAAACCATGGGTGTGAAGTCCCCTCATCTCTTCCATTTGAAAAACAGGTAAACAATCTACATAATGCCATTTATTAATTTAGTCACTGTATGTCATAATATAGCAATTTGAACAAAATTAATTGAAATCTAGATCACCTTGTGCTGTTGCACTGAAGTTACAGTATGTACAGTGAATGATTGATTTATTTTCTTACCCAGAGGATACACAGGAGTCCTCAGCAGAAATTCTTAATATAAATTAAATTTAAATGAACTGTCCCTCTAAGACAAAGTCAAACGGATGAGAGACAGTGAACTCTAGCCCTGATGAACTGTCGGCGCTTGGAGCTTCCTGAACTGTCGTCAGTTTAAACTCTCATCTCTCTTTATGCCTCAGCACAGGCTGGTGCACAGAAAGGCTCTGTAGGGATATCATTATTTTACAATCACACATAATGTCCCCTTGGCAGTCTAAGATAGTATAACACCAGTGGAGTGGAGCCAGATTAAAGAGTGTGGTGAGTTTCTTCAGTGGAGACTAGAGGAAAGGCAATAGGGCCATTCTTATAAAAGGCTGTGAGGAGACTCCTGACAGGCCACAGAGCTTAATGAAATTCAACCAAATACATTCTGACTTGGCATTAAATTGGGAAAAGACATGTACCTCTAAGTTGCAAAAGTTAGAAGCACTGTGAAAAGTATTCCTTATTATGTGAGAAGTGTGTGCATGTGTGTGTGTGTTCCTGCTCATTCCTGTTGTCAGTGGTCTTGTTATATTGGCTGTCGGTCTATGTCTTTGTGTGTGTATGATGATATGCATGTATGCATGCTGGGGGTGTGTATGCCAAGGATTTCATTTATCATTTTTCTCACAGCTTTCCATTGGTCTGGATGTCTAGCTCTTGATCATTTCTAATGTTAAATATATTAAACTTGAGATACCAACACTAAAATTGTTTTTTCTTTTTTCTTTTTGGTCTTGAAAAAATGCAGTTATAAAGGAAATTTATTATGATAATAATAGCCATTCAGTTTAAGTTGTTTTCATAATTTTGGAAACCACAAATATTGTTCACTTTTAATCTGCCCTCTGTGCCCCTAAAGCCTTACCTCAAAATGTCCAGAAAATTTTCTGTTCTGTGTAAATACGTAAACCTGCATAAGGATTTTTTATGTAAAATATACCTGCCTTATGAGCCTGAATAACACAGTGCAGCTACACCAAAGATGAACTCCATCTCCTTTAAACTAAGTTTAACTAATCCCACTAATTCCAGAAAAATGTAGTCAGTTTTGATGTAGTCAGTGTGTGTGGGAAATGTGTTTTTTGGACACAGTAACTGAGATTTCATAGTGAAACCCTGCTAACCCTGCTGAAAAGTGTAAAGAGCAGGGAGTTAGTGTGAGTTAGTCCAGTTTAAATGAAGGACAAGGAGATAACAGGCTGAACTTGTGGCATTTTTACCCTCTAACTCCTTCCCAACAAGTTACGAGGAAGAAATTTAGTTCCTAAGAATGTGCACTTAGCTTCTACTCTACGAATAATTATCAGCATGCCCATTTAGTAATTAATCTACCACATTAATATGCAATATGGAGGGAGCCTGTTTCTATAAGCTCAGTGCATGCAACCCTTAACATGCAACTGAAAAAGATAACTAAATCTAAAAAAGAGTTCCAAAATGAAAATCAGTCTGTTTGTGTGTCCAGGACGGCAAGAAGAAGTATCAGCCACTACCACATTATTAATCAATGACTTGAAGGTCCTGCTGAGTCTGGCCAGGGAGCGATGCGTGAAGATGACTGATTCCACTCTGCCTTCTGCTGCCTCCTGGCTGACAGAGAACCAGGAGAACTCAGCCAAGACCTCAGGTAGAGTCCAGGAAAGAGACAAGAAGAAGCCAACAACTTTCTCTCATCCACTCACATGTATCCACAATGTAAATTTGTCCTTTCAACAGCATCCTGTGATATTAAATGCATTTAGTTATACATTTACACATACTCATACACTGGTAAGGGCAAAGTAAGCAGGTGGTCAGGTCATCTACTGTTAGTCTGCTAGCCTCAGCACTACCTTACAATGATGCAGTACAGTAACAGTAAATTTAGGACAATAAATACTATAAAATAATAAGGTCCTGAATTTTGCTTATACAAAATTTTAACTCTTACGCATTTTAACTCAAATTATGGGGTTTACAAGTGGTCTAGGTCCTTAAAATAGTTGACTGATCTGCACAGATTGCGCAGAATCTCATCTGATCTCATCTTCGGTATAAAACAGTCCTGTACATGGCTTGCATTACTACTGTCATTTTTTGACATACATTAAGGAGCTATGAGTTAGTGGTCATCATAATGATGCATGGACATGAGCTCAGGCTAAGGACTCTGTAGACTGAGATATCTCAGTGAGCCAGCAGCTTGTCAGACAGAGAAGAACAGTAACAAATGGGCTCAATTAGCAAAAACATTTTAAACCACAATACGGCACTTAATAACATTTTAATCAGCCACAACAGAACAGAACATTTTTATAGTAGTTCCAAAGTTTGCTTCTTATCTCAGACCTCAGTGTTCCATGACACTGAGACCACAAACATAAGGGATACGCTACACGCACACATGGATACATGGTGTAAGGTATAAATGAGGTTATTCAAAATCCATGCTTATGCTCTGCGCTGGAGATGAAATTGAATAAACTCTCTGCAGTGTGTCAGGAATGTCTGTTGAATTTGTGTGTCTCCATTGCCTAAAGACATGAGTGACTTTGTGTGGGCTGTCAAACTGCTGGCAGAGAGCTTCAGTCTCACTCTCTCCATATAACACATTTGGCAGCCTCGGGCAATTGTGTGCAAGAAACATCCTCATTCCCTCAGTGTACCTCATATATCCAGATTCGTCACATTTTTATCTTCCTTGAGATAACATAGAATCATCCTCCCTAAACTGAAAAAAAAAACACCCCGTTGTTAGTAGTTTGGATGCTGAATTTTCATCCGTTCACAGTCCCACCTGCTAAGAGTNACCCCGTTGTTAGTAGTTTGGATGCTGAATTTTCATCCGTTCACAGTCCCACCTGCTAAGAGTGCAGTTGGGATAATCAATGTATATAAATAGTGACATAGTTAATGGGTGTGATCGTGTAGGTTTGTTTCTTCATGGTGTGATATTCTAAACTATGATGCCACCTATTATATAATGTCTGTATTTCCAAACTGGATGGCTAAACTCTGTGCACTCTCTAAGCTCCATTGCATTTGTGCTGGAGATGCTGTAATTGGCATACATCTTATCCATCATCATTCTAAAATGATTGATAGAGCCGCTTTCTTAAATGACATCTCTTACTGAGCTCCAGCTTATTGGCTCATCAGTGCCAAGCAGCATATTAGTGAATAGGTTCTGAAGCCTACAGTAGGTGCTTCTCCACTTTTGTGCTTGACCATGACTGATGCACCATGACATGTTCTTCTAACAAAATATTTGGAAATTTTCATTCAGTTTTACGTGCTTAAGTGCAGGTATGGATTATGCAATTTGCAGATCAGCCAACTCCACAAGATCAACAAATATATTTTTAGGCATATCGGTATGAGTCAACTAAAGCCCAACACACAAGTCTTTATTCAAGTTTCTGAATAGACCCCTTATGGGTTTGAGGGGAGGATGACAAAAAAAGTCTGTTAGCCTATCACTGGTCATATTTTGAACCACTGTATCAAAGACAACCAAAAGCATTAATGTCACTAGAGGTGCTATAAACACAAATGCTTTAATTACTGTACTACAGGTGGTCCACATTGAGAAGTGCTGGATCCAGATGGAATATTAAATTAATTTCCAAATTGAGCCCCTAATAAAACCCTTATAGACCTAACCTTGTTTTATTCCTTTCATTCTAGGTTTTCAGAGCATTTCCTCCCAGCAATATGATTGGCCAGAGAGGAGTGTCCTCCATAACATAGAGAATCTGCAGAGGAGACAACAGAAGAGCAGGTCAATTTGCTGTGTTATAGGCAGTAGCTGTGTTATAGGCAGTATAACTTTATTAGTATAGTTTAAGTATTCAATAGCTATTTATTTTAGCTGGTAATCTGTTGCAAGCTATTTTATATAAATCTTTGTCCTTGTTTTCTGTTCCTCAAGTGTTCTGTCTCCTTGGCAAAGAAACATCTCTGCTTGAAGAGACATGTGATAACACTTCCGTGTATTTTTAATATATCTGATCCATAACTTTTGTTTCTTAGGTTTGGGTTGTTAGGTCCAGGCTCCAGCAACAGCCTGCTGGGTCCTAAAGACATTCAAAAGGGCCCTTCTACTCTACTAGATGCCAGAGAACTTCTAAAACACTTTACATCTGACGGTGAGCCTGCAGGGGAGCTACAACCACTTGCTGTCCCCAGAGGGTAGGTATAGTCATCATTTCTGGCTCCACAGTGAGAGTGGCACCTTGACATCAGAGATTATTAGTCTGCCTAACTGAATAATGTGAGCACTGACTGGAGCAAAGAGTTCACATCCATGTACATCAAGCTTATATTGGGTAGACAAGGATGCAGTATACTCAGAATAAAAGAGGGCAAATAGCTCAATGTAGATAAATACACATTCAGATTTACAAATGGACATAGACAGTATCTATGTGGGTTTGTTTCTGAGATGGTTCTGAATGAGAAACACAGTTAATGAGCCCATAATGAGCATTTGATTGTGTTCATTACTTTTCCACAGTGTGCTTACAACCTTTAGCGAAAAATGTTGATTTGGCTAAATAAAAAACAAAAAACAAAACAAGCATTACTCTGGAGCTGAACAGTCATCAATTAGTGCTTATTATCATTCTGTCAGGTAAAAATATGTATATTTGAAATGGAAAAATTTGTGTTCATTATTCCACAAATAGAATGTTAAATTGATAAACAAAACATAATTATATGTTTGAAAAGCTATTTAATTTGTCTTCCCATTCTTCTGTGTCTCTGTTCATAGTAATGCATTTCAGTTGTCGTCAGACCTTTCTCCCAGAAAAGTCAGCCTGATGTCCTTCAGCAAGGCTATAACCTCCCACTACCATGGCATAGAGTAAGTTTCTCCAACCTAGATACAGGTGATTCACGAAGTGTACAGCTAACTGCTGTTTTACAGGCAGTTATGTAAATTCATAATGATTAATAGCATGACAGGCTAACATTAATCTGAAATAGATATTTGACAGTTCATTGATTTTGTGAAATGACATTTAATCTGCTGGCTGGGGATCGCTGTGCACACCCTGCTAGTGTGTCTTTCCTGCTACATGATTAAAGAATGAAAGGCACAGTCAGCTCTCCTGCTGGCTGCATTCATTGCTGACAAAAACCCTTCATGTTAGAACAAGCTGGAAACGCTGGAGTCCTTTTGGTCTTTTTTGCTGTTTTGGTCAGCGAGTCCTACAGACAGGACAGAATGTTTTTGCAAGCTTAAAAAATGCGGATTTGAGATTCCATGAACTTCTTTTACCATACCAAGCATTCTTCTTGATTGGCTGCATGTTGATGGAGCAGCTGTGGGACCTGTGGCACCAGTGAGAATTCATCATACTGTTATGTGTTTATCTAGGTTCTGTCTGGACAACCAACAGTCCTTGGACCGGGATCAGGCCTTTGTAAGGCTTCAGTCCCGTCTGGTTCGGTACGAGACCCAAACCACCTGTTCCAAGGAGCCCTGTGCCCTCCCCTTTGCCCTCAGCCCCGCCCCCTCTCCTGCTGTGATATCAGAACCAGGAAGTGTGTCTGATGGGGAGATGCTGCAGAATGCTGATGTTGCACGCCTAAAACGGAGGTCCTGGGACACCGACATTGTTGGAGGATATCCTCACAAGAGGTATGTGAATGTTGCATGTGCATGGTTGTGTTTACTTGTCTTTTAGATTCATTTCTGAGATCCAAATATCCAAAATAGTTTAGCTCAGAGAGACTTGTTTGGGTGAAGAATGTTTGTGAAAAGAAATGGTTAGATTGATAAATGGTCAAACATGGCACGTTATCATTTTGTTGTCAGAAAATTTCAGTACTGGTGTTATTGGATCTTAGTGCTGCATTTGACATTGTTGACCACTCAGTACTTTTGGGCAGGTTGGAAAATTGGGTTGGGTTTTCTAGCATAGTCTTAAGTTGGTTCAGGTCATATCTACAAGACAGGAACTATTTTGTTTCCATTGGCAACTATGTGTCTGAGCTAATTTAACGTGACGTGTAGAGTTCCCCAAGGTTCAATCTTAGGGCTGTCTCTATTCAACCTCTACAACCTCTGCTGCTAGGTCAAATTATGCGACATAACAAATTCACTTGCCATAGTTATGTGGACAACACTCAAATCTATATAGTTCTATCACCAAATGACTATCGACCTATAGATTTGCTGTGCCAGTGCATTGAGCAAGTCAATGACTGTATTTCCTTCAACTAAACAAGGACAAAACTGAGATAATTATCTTTGGTAATTATCTTCAGTGCCAAATTAAAAGGCTAAAAGTTAGCTCACACCTTGACTCCCTGTCTTTGAAAACCACAAACCAAGCCAGAAACCTTGGTGTCATTATGGAGTCAGATCTAAATTTCAACAGCCACATCAAGTCAGTAACGAAATCAGCCTGCTATCACCTTAAAAACATAGCAAGACTTAGAGGACTCATGTCCAAACAAGACTTATAAAAACTTGTTCATGCCTTTATTATTAGCAGGTTAGACTATTGTAATGGTCTCTTTTCAGGTCTCCTTAAAAAAAGCTTTTAGGCAGCTGCAGTTTGTTCAGAATGCTGCTGCTAGAGTTTTAACAAAGACTAAAAAAAAATTGAACACATTACACCAATTCTCAAATCCCAGTGTGTCAGAGAATTGATTTCAAAATACTGCTGCTCATCTATAAATCACTAAATGGTTTAGGGCCAAAATACATGACTGAAATGCTTTTGTCATATGAACCCTCTAGACCCCTCAAGACATCTGGGACCGGTCTGTTAACTGTCCCCAGAGTCAAAACAAAACATGGAGAAGCAGAATTTAGCTACTATACAACAAACAGCTGGAATAAATTTCCAGAAGATTTTAGATTTGCTCCAACACTGCCTACTTTTAAATCCAGACTAAAAACGTTTGTTCATCATTGCTTTCTGCTAAACTGTAAACCTAGCACTTTGACTTTATTAATTTCACTTTGATAAAATACACTGATTTTATTCTTTTTATTTTTTTTTATTTTATTTACTTCTTTAATTTAAATTCAAATAAGTGTTGATTTTAATCTTTAAAAGAATGTCTTTCTATGCATTCTTTTTTTAAATCCTGTTTTTATTGTATCTGAAAATGTCTTGTAACATGTTTTTATGTGAAGCACATTGAGTCTCCTTTGTGTATGAAGTGCTATATAAATAAAGTTGTCTGTCATTTAAAGTTAATAATGTATAAGTGAGTGTCTTTATCTGTGTGTCTATGATCTAGACTGGTGAAGTCAGAGAGCAGTGACTCTCTGTGTTCTCAGAGCAGCAACAGCAGCGGAACTCATCCGACCCTGAGGTCACTTCGACATCAGCCGCACAGATCTCAGTCCGCCTCCTCCATTTCTTCTTCAGCCGCAGCACAGATATCCACAGGTAAAACCAAAATAAAAAAAGTGCTACATTTCTCGATCATATGTAGGGGATAGATATACTTTTGCTACACAATAATGTTATCAATTTCCTTTTTCCGTGGTGATTAATGGTTGGATTATATGAAAGCAACACATTCAAAGTGATAATGTAGTTTAGTGCACATATTGCACAGGTTATTGTTTATGATTTTTAAGTGGTAGGCATTAGATGACTTTATATTCTTCATGAGCATTGAAGCAGTTAAGTGAAATGCATTTGTGTTGCCCAGTATCACATAAAATGTCTTAAAGGACTTTGAGTAACTGTTCATGACCCAGCCCAAGTTCTCTAAGAAGACAAGGAAAAACTCCCTAAAAAAGATTTGCACGTAAGGAAGCAAATGGAAGAAACCTTGGGAGACTTTGTTGATCATACTGAATATTTTCTTAATATCGAAACACTGATTGTTTAGTTTGTCTCACTAGAAAGTGTTTTGTGTTTTCTTCAAATACTGGTAATTTTACTGACATTACTTCTCAGGCATGATGAATCTGCCCTCAGGTGACAAGTTGAAACCGAAACCACAGCAGAAGGTCCATCATGGGCAAACAGAGGACAAACCTGCTAAGGAGTCACGCTCCCAGAAACACAACAGGGTGAGTGTGAGAGGAGTGTTAACATATTTCATACTTCAAATGAATGGCAGCATTTTCATAAATTGCTGCTTTTTTTATTAGACACGTGTCACTGCATTTTACGAAACTAAATCAGAGTTCAGAGTTTTTTTTAAAAATCATATTTCACTTTGATTAAAAAGGAATGAAAGCTGTTACTCATAACTTGAACAGAGGAAATTTGCATCATGATGATGAAGAGCACAAAGGATGGTACAATTAATAAAAAAATTAATCTGTAATAAATTATGACATTGCAGATTTAACTATAGTGATGAGTTCCCTTTTTCAAAACACTTGCATGCTCAACAAAGTACTAAAATACCTAAACACAAAGTTAATGATAAAATTTATTAAATGCAAAAGCCTTCGGTCAGAGGTTTACAGTGAAAATGGAGAACACTTATTCTGGACTGTTTTCAGAAGTGATTAGTTGCATTTTGTTTTTGTGACTGATTTTCATGACCCGCAAAAATTGAAGTCGCCGTAAGTCTATTTAGCAATGCTTGTCAATTCTTGCACTTCTATCTCAAAATCTGGAAAACTTCACTTTGTCAATTAGTTGTGTAGCAGGACATTGTAAAATCTCACCTGAAGGACACAAAATAGGGTTATTGCTGCGACTTCAGTGTGTCTCCAAAGTGCACAAGACACACTTGGAGGTGCATTGAAAACAAACGCTGCAGCAAAGATGATAATTAAACCACAGTGGGTAGCTTTACACCATATCACCTTTTGTTTAAAAAAAGGAAGTTTTCCAGATCCTGTGTTTTTTCCCCATATCTATTTTCAACAGGAAATACATCACTGTGATTTAAAGATGAAATAACTTTCCATGTTTCTGGCTCCAAATACAGTAGCGTAAACTCCGCTTTTACCACCAATGCCGCAAACATAGAGCTGCTAGACTTGCACAGGCACATACACACACACATCACACAGTCTTTTTCTCCTACAGATGACCTGTTGTGTAACAATTCCAGTAAAGATTAACGTTTTTATATTTTTGCATATGATCACTGGGTTGCATGATAATGAGATGGCAGCAGCACTTTAAGTACAGCTATTATCTTATCACCTGCTGCCTGCCCTCGTTCTCACATCTTTTACGTATACATCTACGAACACACACACACACATACACACACACACACAGGCACATTTGTAGGCACAAGTACACAAAGACACACCCATAGACGCACACAACCACACACCTGTGTGCCCTTTTCTCTGTCACACAACTCACACAATCTGCATCCCGACCTTGAATTGTTCTGATCCCTGATTACTATGCAAACAGGCTTATCATGGAAACATGAGTTTAGGAAAGAACAGTTGGCCCCATTCAGAAATAATGATAGTGGTTTATTCAGGATACAGATTAAAAGCTGGCTTTCTCCCCCTCATGAGACTGGATGGCACCGATGATTCTTCATAATAATTTATGGCATTTCCTCAGAATAACCATTGTGAAGAGATTAAAGGCAGATCCATTTATTTCAGGAATATCGTTTCACTGTAAACGCTATATGTAAAATATGTATATGATTTTACCTTATAGAATACATTATGAATGTAAAGCTATGCACAAGGACATCTGCTAAATTTAGGATGTTTTGACATTCCTTCCTGTAAAGAGGAAGCCATGTCTAAGAAAAAGATTAGTTTTAGGTGGTAAGGGATTAAAAGGAACTGGTAATATTTATATAATTTAATATTTTCACAGGTGTGCTGATACAACTCTGTGTGTGTGTGTTGTGTGTGTGCGCATGCATGTGTGTGTGCCTTTTATCTGTCTTTTGTGTCCCCAGATGCTGCAGGAAGTAGTAGCTAAAACACTGAAGCACCATGGGATCACCTCTGAGCATGAATGCTTTGAGGCCTGCAGCAAAAGACTGTTTGATATCTCTAAATTCTACCTTAAGGTGTGTCTTTTTATTGTCCACACACAGTCTTGGCTGTCTTGGCTCTCCCTTTTTTTTTGACAGTGAAACTGCCTTAATACCTTTATACATCCTGCACTTGCTATTTCGACCATATCTTGTGTTTTGTTGTAGAGGTACCCTTGAGGATATAAGATTGCAATGGATCAGCACAAACCAATTATAATTAATGTTATTTTTCCCATTTTAATTCCTTTATTTTGCATTTTATGTTTGTAAATCCAAATTGGGTGCTTTTGTTGGTTAGAATGTAAACACAGCAAACCCGAAACTAATGAAAAACTGTCCTAAAAGCTCCATTTGGACCATACAAAATAATTTGCTGAACCATCTTACTGTACTCTGTTGTGTATAACCTTTGTCCTACCCAACTTGTGATAGAGTTGTGACCTGAGATATTCTGTCATTTCATCATATTTTTGAAATATTTTTGAATTTGAAATATTGAAAAGCCCATGTGAGAATGTTTTTCTGTATCATATGAGTGATACTCTCCTTCTGCCTCTTTGATCCCAGGATCTGAAGACATCCCGGGGTCTACATGATGAGATGAAGAAAGCAGCCAACAGCAACGTCAGACAGGTAACACCGCTAAACAGCAGGGGTTCTCATTTTGGTCATGGACCCCAGCAGTTTGCAGTTTGCAAAACATTTTGTGGTTTTATGAAATGATTAAAGAGAAACAAATTGACTATTGACTTGGTTTATTAAAGATGTCACAAGCCAAAATATTTGAGAACGACTGCTTGTATAAAAGGCTGAGATCCACATTTCTATCCTGAACCCTTTAAAATAAGATAGTTTTTGTGGGTTTTTTTTTTTTTTTTTTTTTTGTATTGTAGGTCATTGACTGGGTGCTGGAGAAGATGTCAAAAAAATAGAGATGAGAACGTGATCTGGATGCTCTGTGAGAATTTCTTTCTATTCCTTGTGTATCATCTTGCCCTGCACACTTCATGTTTTCATGTTTGTTCACATTCTGCTCCAGATTGAGCCTTGAAACAGACAAACAGAAGCCACAGTGTTCAGTGAAGCTGTGGGACAAATCCGTACTCCACATATGGGCTGCAGTCACTGAGGGGCCAGCAGGGCTTACATATTGGCTTCAGAGTCTTATCATTACTCTATAGCTGATTTTAAATATGATTTTAAATCCTTTCCGAGTGCTTTACTGAGTTTATTTTTGTTGCAATAATAAGACTTTATCAGTGTACATATTTTATTATTTTTATTTGTTCAATATTTCACTGTTTATATTACAATAAAGTGTGCATGGATCTTATTTTATGCACAGCATAGCTCCCTGGACAGCTGCCTGTGGGGAAAGATAAGCCCTGTGTGTGTGTGTGTGTGTGTGTGTGTGTGTGTGTGTGTGTGTGTGTTTTTAGGAAAGAGATGTGTGACTGCATGTGTTGTGTGTTGTCTCTGAGAAATATGTATTACATTATAACTGCTGACAGTTCACTCTGCCCAGCCTGGATGTAGTTGTTATTCAGACGGTGAAAACAAAGCTGGAAGCTGTGCAGCAGGTTATGCAGTGCTCATTATCACTGACAGACCTGTCCTGTTTGGACTAGTTTGTCCTTGTACAGTCTGATTTGGAACATCACTAAGAATTCTGGGTCCTCACAAAAAGGTGCAACTCAGAAGCACTGACAGAGAAGTTGCATTTCTGGTGACAGAGATGCAGCAAAAGGTGCTGACTACAAATATGAACCAAGACCTTGTCTATGCATCATTGGCTTTAGGTAGAGAGAGAGAGATCCATTCTAAACTCAGATTCCCAGTGTTGTAAATATTACAGCTTGGTAAGAATAATGTAGCTGTACACTTAATTGTTATTGATAATACTAGGCAGGTGTGTTTTTTACAAGTTAGACTACAGATAAATATCTTCCAACCTTTGTACGGATTTTTTATTGTTGTTGTAAAAAAAAAAAAANTAAAAAAAAAAAAAGAAGTAAATTTCTCCTTTGCCGTGTCAGTAAGAATTCCAACAGGTTTGAGGTGATTCTCACAAGAGTGTGAAACAACCTGCTGTACGTATTTAGTGTCAGGTTGAGTCCTAACACACCGTAAAGTAGTGTTCTCCAATTAGTTTTCCCCAAGGGCCAAACTATGTCAAGCATGCCAAGCCAAGGGCCAAAATGGTCCGGGGTTTTTTTCTGTTGTGCCAGTGAAACTCGTTTTATGTGTAGATGTTGTTGTTGTTGCTGTTATTATTATTATTATTATTATTATTATTATTATTATTATTTTATTTTTATTTTTTTTAAATGCACTCTTGCAACAAAATAAGTCCAAAACCAACCATTTAATTAGCCATTAGTTACCATCAGACTGTACACCAGAATATCAGACTATAAATACCATAGTATTATATTTGCTTTTGTTTTGTGGCAAACAATATAATTTGCTTATATTTTTGCATTATTAAATTCCTTTTTATATTATTTAATTGTTGTATTAATTTTTTACCAACTATAGTTTGCTGTTGTTTTAGTAGTACTGCCTTTTTCCACAATTTCTGTTCTCTCATTTCATCTATTTGTTCTTTTTAATTAAGCTCTGTAGCATTCTCCCCCTCTCTGAATATAGTAGTTTAGCTTAACTTTCCAGACCAACCTCAGCAGCAGGTTGGTCAGGTGACAGGTGTTGTTCGTGTCAGTGGGGTCGGCGCGGGCCAGACATTTGGCTCTTGCGGGCCAGATCTGGCCCGTGGGCTGCCTATTGGGGTTCCTTGCCCTAAAGCATAGGAAATATGCAAGTGATGTTTACTATTATCTACTTTATGGTCAGCTGATAGTTAAGAATCAAAATAATTAAAATTAAGTAGCCAGTTTTTTTCATATAAGTCAGTGGTTGTTAAACTTTTTTAACCACCACCTCGAAACAAACAAAAACATGTAAGTACCAACAAGCCGCTTTCATTCTGTTGACTGAAGCCTGAGCTAATTCATGACAAAGGGAAATGCATTTTATTTGTCAATAATTTGCCACAACAATTTCTCTGCAGACATTTGTACTTCTGGCATACCATCAGGGTCACTCCAAGTACCACTGGTGGTACTAGTACCAAAGTTTGAGAACCATTGAAATGCTGTAAGTGACACTCAGTTGAAACAGCATAATATTAACTTTACTATGACAAGTGGCTAATATTGCTACACTGCTCAGTATTTATGGCAAACTCTTCAAAGTTGTTTGAAAACTGGAATCACTAAACTGTATCTCCAGTGGAACAAGGCTAAATGTTGCATTGATATCAGAACAACCTCATTCCTCCAAATTATTGCAGGACTAGAAATCCATTGAAGAATTTAACAAAGCTGGTGTTCTGCTCAATTCTTCATGCTGAGACTCTGAGAGCTTTAATGCATTATACAGTTTTGAACTTCATGTTATTCATTACATCAAATTAGATCAGATGTAATGTTTAAAGTGTTGGAACGGGGTATCAGCGTAAATGTAGATTACTTTATAATCTGCACATACTGTTGATACTGTAGTAACAGTTTAGATTGTATTTTGTATGACAAACTTAAATTCATGTCACAAAAGAACATGACAAGCAAGTAGAAAATGAGAAGCAAAGGAAAATCATCACTTCTCTGATTTGATTCTGGTGTATCATGAGGTAACTATCTTTTATTGTAAAAAAAAAACAAAACACAAAGTCAATTAACCTGAGTCTGATGTTAATTGCAAAATAAAAACACTGAACTTGAGCTGCAGGGCTTTTGTGCAACACTTGATGCATTTCTGTTATAGTTCATGTGATTGATTATGAAATCCACAGAATCTGTTGTGTTTTTGTAGCAGTCAGGGTTTCTTGCTTTTAATCTCAAGACCACAAATGGGCTACAAAAATGTTCTTGCAGGACCATTAACAATAGAGAAAAGATATGATAAATTAGCCAACTGTTGTCAGTGCTTAAATGTTATTAATGTCCATGGAAGATTCGTTCCAAGCACTTGAGATTTTTTCTTTTGCTTAATAGACAGATGAGAGAATGACAGTAAAGAAGAGAGATGGATTGAGTGGAAAAATAAGCAGGAGCAGAGAGAGAAAAAAAGAAAAGCAGAGCCAAGAGATTCATACACAACTAAAGAGAGAAGACTGCTATCTCATTTTCTAAACTGATTGTTTCATTATAAAAACCTAAAGTGTCAACCGTCTCAGCGCAGGCAGTTGGCTGCTGATATACTAGCCAAATGATTCAGTCTGTGTGTGTGCGTGTGGTTTAGAGAACCAAAAACGTGTGTTTAAAAGAGAAAAGCAGAGCATCTGTTTTCATGATGGCAGGTGTAAGTGGGTAATTTAGTGTGTAAATGTCCGCCTGAGAACAGAATTGTGTGTTAAAGTGCTAATTTATACCGTATGACATTTTATTGTTAACATCCTGGTTGTGTGGCCCCTAGATAAATCCATCAATCCATCTGTCACAATTATCTCTTCATAATATCACATTATTACTATTTCAATGCAGCTACACTACACAAAATAATGTGTGGCCCCAACAAGAAATCTTTTATTTTTCAACAAGAAAGCAACACAACAATTTGTGTCAAGCTTTTTATTTTTTGTTTTTGCTGCATTACGTTAACATCTATTAAAATTATATAGACCCATCAAAATACTAATTAGCTTTTTATCAATGTTTTACTGATGTGTGTTGTGTCAGTGCAGTTGTAACATGTCTAACACCTGAGATCCCAAATCAAATCCCAATCATTATTTATTTATTTATTTATTTATTTATTTATTGTCAAAAAACTATTAATCCCCATTGTCAACTATTAATTAATATAGCCAGGACACACATGCTGACATCAAGATAGATAAACTCACAGGTAAAAAGAAAGGCATTCTTAAATCAGGAAAGACACACCCACCTCAAAAGAGTCACATCCAACGCAAAGAGAGACAGACACCCACAAGAGAAAGGAGAGACACACCAACATCAACAGAGACACATCCACATTGGGACAGACCTGTCCACAGGAGGGAGGGAGAGGGAGAGGGAGACCCATATAAGGTGAGACACGTATCAGGAGATAAATTCCCACATCACCATGTCAGGATTTTCTTCCAGGTCCATCTTGTGGGTTATGAAGGCTAATTAAAAAGCTAATAAAATAAAGTCAAATAAAACTACAACAAAACACAAGTAACAAAGAGTTTGGTTGATATTACAGGGAAGGTACAGTGTAAAAAAAAAAAAAAAAACTTAAAATAGTAAAAAAAATGGAGTTATCTTTTTATGCAAACAAATCCTCAAAGGAGATACAAGCAGCAGCTTCCTGCCATGTAATCAGAAGTAGCTGTGTAATCTGCCTGCAGCTCAGCTTAAGCTCTGACCCTATATACGAAAAAAAAAAGAAGAGAAATGACACTTTGTACCTTTACCAGTAATGAGCTGAAAGTTGAAAAGGAAGAGAACTCCCAAGAGAAATGTTCTGACACATACTGCTGTGTTTGTACACTTTATAGAACAGCAGTTAGTGGAGAACAAACGTGTGTGTGTGTGGCTGTGTTTAATTCTGTTTGTCACTAATGGCTCGGTGGCTGTTTTAGCATGAGTGCATCAATGCGTGACTGTTCAGTTTGCTGACAAAAATAGTGATGCAGAAATACCTTGTGCTGAAGTTGTGTAGTTTACCAAGCCAAACACAAATCCTTCAGAACTCTCTAAAAGTACATCCTCAAAATGTATTCATAAATATCTTTTCCACTAATTGGCTCACAAATTATCTAAGTTTATCTGGTGATGGAAGATATTTACCAGGCACTCGTCGAATTATCCGTATTGGAGAAGCATCTCTGCTCTGACACCAAACAGGCGGAATGGCTGATAATATGTAAAAGACATCAACAGTTATTGATGTTGTCTGCTGTCTATTCAGAAATAGATTAGGTCATGATGTAGACCTGTAAACAATGTGAAGATGAGTAGGGAGATAAATGCCCTTATGAGGAGACAGAAAATGTTATCACCTGTTCAGTAGCATAATGGGAAGAGCTGAATAACTAATCCAGTGACTGGGAAAAATACTGAAAGGGAGAAAATGACTACTTTAAGCTCCAGTCTAAGTTTCTGGGAAGTGACACTTGGTCTAACCATGTGTTCACGTATTAAAAAATAAATTAAAACTTTTCTGTCAGCCTTTATATATTAGCAAGCTGTATCTTGAGTGCAGGGGCCAGAGCCAAAAACAGCACTAATAAACTGAAAGTCCGTTTGTGACACAAATTTGTCTTATTCTGATCCAAACAAAGACAGGACCCTGACATTCTGAGGTGAAAACCTGCCAAACAGAGGAGAGTGAAAGTCAGTTGCAACCTTCAAAATGAAATATAGAAAGGAAGATGACAATCCAGCTGAACTAAATGTCCCATGATCTCATTCCTACACGGGAAAGCACATGGAGTGAATACAGTGGAAGAGTGGCAATTTTATTGCTCACCACGCAACATTTTCATGTGAAAGTTTCTTCAAAAGATCAGTGATCATGAAACCCAACAACGCACATGTTGACATGTTAAAGGACCATACCAGCCATTTTGCATGTTTGAGCCTAATATATTCAATTTTCATACACGTAACATTACTGACAATCATTTCCCAAAGCATACCTGGAACGGTGAATTTAAAAAATTTTTCCAACCTTCCAGACCGCCAATGGTTCCAGTTCATTCTGATATGCTATTAAAATCAATGTGTTGATATTGAAACATTCTTGGGATAGATAATCCATCATCGGCTACAAGATGTGGATTCAGTTTTTTTTTTTTTTAAAGTTACGTAATTTTAGCATTTAAGCGCAATAAAAATCGCAGTGATCTGAAAATGCTTCCTAGTGGTGCATTCAAATGCTGCAGTGAAGAACTGACAACAGGAAGCATTTTCAGATCACTCCACACTTTTTATTGCGCTTAAACGCTAAAATTATGTAACTTTGAAAAAAAAAAAATCTTAACATACGTCTTGTTGATTGGTAAGTAATGTGTTTTTAATGTGTTGTGTCATTCTGGCTGCCTGTTATTACCTGTTAACAGACAAGCAGTTCAGTGACCTTCTGAATAACACAAACCCACTATATGTAAAAACACACACTCACACACACATTTGAGGACACGTCTGACAGCCCACAGAGAGACCGAATAGAGGAGATCAGTAATTGAGACTTGATATCATTGCCTTGTCCTGATAGCCATGACCCCAACTTCAAGGCTTCTTACTGTCAAAAGCAACCACACACACACACACACACAGCATTACTATGTACCAATCTGTAGGAACATGATGATTAAAGAGATGTGAATTGAGGTGGGGTGTGTGTTTGTATGTCAAGAAGGAATGTTTTAGGATGTTCCTGCCAATTCCCTACTACCCCCAAATTCTCCCATCTCTCTGTGACACACACGCAGGCACACACGCACAGGGAGACTATTGTTTCCCCTGCTATACCAGGAACCTGGGCAATGAATCACAGAGATGGAAATGAATGCACGTCTCTTGGTTCATTTTCTTGCTTGTGTGTGTGAAAGGGTCCTGTGGGAACGGCGTGCTGTCATGAACCAGCACCAGTGGGAGGCTGAAGGGGTTGATCGTTCAATTCAGTATGAACACCAAAGAATCATCAAGTCATTACAGAGAGACAAGATTATTTGATCAGCAGAGCAGGATTTCAAACGGGCCAGTGTGTGTGTGTGTGTGTGTGTGTGTGTGTGCATGCTTNAGAGCAGGATTTCAAACGGGCCAGTGTGTGTGTGTGTGTGTGTGTGTGTGTGTGCATGCTTGTCAGAAGATATAGCATTATTGGCCAGCAGGGACCAGGACTGCACAGATTATTTGACAGAGTTCATGTACAATCCAAGACATTCCTATATGTGACCCATTTGGTGCTTTTTCATGATCTTGTATGCTAACAGGGATGACAGTATACAGTAAGAATGGAATTTGATGACAAGGGGAACTATGACAGACAAGAGGAAAACCTTAGAGAGACAATATCTGATGAAGAGAAACTATGTACGGAAGAAAGAAAGACAAGGTAATGATGTATCTGCATTAGACTCACACTGTGCTTATGCCAGGATGTGATGAACTAATAATTTAAATAAAAATAAAAAAATCTTTGGAGGAGACAAGCAGCTTGTTTCAATTAAAAACCGTCATGACTGCCCCACTAATTCATAAATTACAGCTTTGCAAAGAATCTCCTTCATTAATATACTTTTCTGAGATGAGATGATATTGAACTATGATTTTTATCTGAACTGGAAGGCTAACTAATGATATTTTCAGTCTTGGTTGGAATCTTATTTTGCTTTAATAGTATTGGCTGGTGTTTGTATTTATGTAGTTATTTTGTTTAAGTACCAATGCTAATTACACAAAAGTGTACCTTTGGATCCTATGGCTACTTTCTCTTAGTACTCACATAAACCTGTGCGCGCATACACACACACAAGAAAGTTTCACACACAAGCAATCCAAAACCTGTGAGGACCTGCCACAGCAGAGGAATGCAACAAGACACTCAGCCAAAAGAAAAGCTATTCATTCAGAGCCCCCTTTTCTCACACACACACACACACACACACACACACACACACACACACCTAAAACTCAGTGGAATGCATTTCCATGTCAGCGAGAGAGGTATCCACTGAACATGAACAAAAACTTTGGACATTTCTCCTGCATGCAGTGGAATGTTGTTGCTCATAGTAAGTATAGTGAGAGAAGTATCCACTGCACACGAACACAACATCTATTTTCTCCCGTGCATTCACACAGGTCCGTGCACGTGCTTGCACACAGTTTCAGGCTGATTACTAATTGATCTGGCTCTGGTCCAGCCCTCAGACTGACACTCTCACGGCTTCTTTCTTTCTTTCTCAGAGGAGCAGCTGACTGTTAGCGAGCATGTTTGTGTTCCAGTCATAAGATTTCAACAATAACAGCGTTTGTGCATTTGTGTGTTTTCCAAGATTGACACATCAGCAGTCTTGGGCTTTCTGTATGAGATTTTTTTTTTTTTTTTTTTTTGTGGTTTGCTTTCATATGATGCAACAACTACCTGCTATATCCATAGACGTTGGAATCCCACTAAACAGTGGACCTGCTTGGACAACAGAAGGGTTGCATACAGTAGATATACATAGTGAGAGTAGGTGAGAAACTGCTCGTGGCAACGCAGCAGAGAAAAAGAGACGGTGCGTTTCACAATGTGTGTATGTGTAAGAGTTAGCGATTATATAGGCTGGTTGCTTTTTCAGTTTCACCTGCTATTCTGAATGATATGAATGCTGGAGTGTATGGTGTGCTACTCAAGACATAGCACCAATTGTTAGGTGTGTGTGTGTGTGCGTCCAGATGACTTTTTCTAAATGACATGAATAATGGAGTGTGTGCATTCTTCTTAATGTGTGCACTGTGAGACCAACTCAAGCTAGTGAACAAAGTTAAGAGTTATGGCTGTGTTTGAGGTCTATGGTACTTACCATTTGGGCATGCTTCCATCTGTGTTTGTGTGTGTACATGCACGCGTGTGAAGGCAAAAAAGCGAATGCCAGCTCATTACCTAGGAGCAAAGTAAACAATATCAAGACGTACGATCGTGTTAAATGGTACCTACAGGCCTATAACTCAGTTACTGTGAAGTTCTTTGGCTAAACACACATGAATGCTTTCTGCTGAGATGACCAATAAAACACTTCCCAAATCAAGCTCAACAGTTACTATTAGACTGTGAATTAGCATCTTTAATCTAACTGTCCTCAAATAAAATACTGCACGTTTTTGTTGTGCTTTAGTGTGTGTGTGTGTGTGTGTGTGGTCTAATTAATCAATAGCAGTGTCACACACTGATTTTGACCAAATTTGGAAGGGTGGAGCATGGCACAGGAAGAACCCATTAAACTTTTGTCCAGATACTGATCCAGGAATTTTTTAAAAATTAATTCTTGACACTGTGAGATAGGGTGTTTTTGATTTTTCTGTATTTTTTTTTTGTTTTTCCCAATTTCTTCAAAAGTAAACCAAGAAAGGAAAAAAATATCTGGACCTGTATAAGGATCTAGATCTGGTGGAATGCTTGGGCAGGCACACCTTAATGACTTACTATACAGTAACAGAAACATGCAACAGCCACTAACATGTAGCTGAGATAATTCAGTAAGGTGTGGTTTTGACATTATGGAGACAGATTAAAAATATTTTCATTATAACTGTTTCTAAAGTATATAAATAAAGTGAGACAAATTTTGTCTAGCTTTGTTTGGCATTAGCATAGGTATCTATAGCGTGCTCTTCTAGTTTGTTCATGATATTGATATAAATGAATAAATCACACATGAAGACAATAAAACCAAACACACCTTACCATTGTTAAATACATGATTTATGTGCACCGTCTGAGTTAAAAACTAAGGTTTATCATTCAGAGTGACAGTATAGTAGCTGCCAAAGGCATTGGATTATTCTATATATCAAAGCCGCCTTGACTCTCAGAGCTCTCCACTCTTTCCCCATGAGGTTATCAATAAGTGCTGATTGTTCACAAGCATTACAAAGCCTCCAGTATCTTTTAGTACCAACATAAAGGATTATGGTATTTCTTATACAGTATGAATAGGATTATGAAGAGTAAATCATTGTTCACAGTGTTACTGTGTGTAATTGGTCATTGGAAATGTGTGTCCATTACAAAGAGAGCAAACAAAACAAAAGCAAAAAATATCCCCCTGACTTAATTTCGGTGGACTCATAATTAAACGTATACCATCACAGGAGTCACTTGGTCTATGCTTACCCATTGAAAAACTTCAGGCATTTTAAGGGGATCTGCAGATATCCATGTTATTTTCATTTTGGGGCCTATTTTGAAACTTTTACAATACCTAAAAAAAACACATTCACTCACTTCTGTTCTCTCTATTGTGCACAATGGGTGAAAATAGGCTGTTTTAGATACCGTCTCTTTAAGGCCAGGAAAATCTACCTGCACTGCTTGCTGTAGAGCTGATAAAGGATTGAAGCCTCCTATGATGGCTACTTGTAATTAAAAGTCCTTCAGATATGAAATATTTGTAGGGGCGATTGTGGCACATTATTTTAGCTTTTTGATTTTAGTATGAATACTTGAAATGTTCTTGCTTGATGCTATATGGTACAGAACAAGATTAACCAAGGATCTTGATTAAACCAGACAAATAGTAAATGCCATATGGCGCCCCAATGATGAGGATAATACTGCCAATTTGAAACAATCACATTTAGGTTTCCTATAAGTTGGACATGAGTGTTTCCTGTTTGTAATGATAAATGGAATACGGCATTTACACAACAGCAAAACCACTACACTACTCACTTACATGCTCAATATTTGAGCATGTAAGTGAGTTTCATCAGATTTCAAACACTGTCACAGTTTGCAACCTGCTAAAAGGATAGTGACATTTTGAATTTTACTTAGCTATCACATTGTAGGAAACTGTGTCGATAGCCGATCGTCTTCTCATTTTCAGTGATGAATGCTGACAGCCATAACAAGACATCTAGGGACACTAACAAAGACAAATGTGGAAAGTTTTTTGGTGAAGAAAAATTACCAAGTGAAATTCAGAATGTCCTTTCAAAGCTAATAGTGAATAAATTATAGCATTGCAAATGAAAGGCGGTTCTCCATGACATTTTGATTGAATTAAAGGTGAATTCATCTCAACCCTGCTGCATGTGTCCTATCCCTCTAATTGTGAGTGGACGTGATATTACTGCCCAATCTGTTTCTTTTTTGTGTCTTCCTCTCTTTGTTTCTCTGTTTTTGCATTGTTCCTCAGGTTCTAGTCCAGTGTTTTTCTTCTGTGGTTCTTCAATCAGCATGTCAGACCATGCAGCCCTTAAGGGAAAAAAATATCCCCAAAAACTTTGTCTGTTCAGAGCAAAACCAATCTGGAGTAAGCATCTCCACCAAAAAACAAACAAAAAAAACAAAAAAAAAAAACAGTGTATATCAGTGTTTCTTCTTGTGAGCTGGAGACCCACAAAAGGGTCTCCACCTGGTTTCTGGGGAGAAGCTACATTCATTCAACTTGGGTCCCGGTCTGGAGGAATTTTAGGTGGTCTATTGCAGGTCACCTGCATAGATTTGAAGAAATAAGGTGAATTTCTTTCATTCAGAGGAGGTGAAATCTCTCTTTAGTGATGCTGTTAGGCCACCAGACCCAGGCGGGCGATCTTAGCAGAGAGGAAGGAGTGGAGGATGAAGACAATTGGCTTTGGACACGAGTGAAGGTCCAGTTGCTGGAGTAAGATGGGACAGAACAAAAAACAACTTTAAACAAGAGAATAGGAGAGAATAAAGTAGAATGTGACAAATTTAAATAGGATATAATATAATAGAATGACATGAGACTGAACTGAAAACACACGGAATGACAGAGGTAGATGAAGAAAGGAAGAAATCATAAAGCACATAAAACGATAAAAATAAGTCCAATACACATAAAACTTACTCCACAGTCAACAGTTTCCCCAGGAGGGAAGGATTAGATGGATACACATTCAATCCTAGTTGGAGCTAAGCACTGTACACACACAAACCCCACGCTACAGTGAACAAAGCTGTGTTCACAGCCTGAGTCACTGCAGGTGATGGAGTTTCACTGGTAGTGTGACTCACATCCTGAAGCCTGGAAAGAGGCTTCAGGATGTGAAGGCTGCAATTTCCCAGTTTAAACTCCAGTTCGGCTTGTTAATTTAAATCAGGCAGATGTTTCAGAGATTGTAAAACACACAGAGCTTTACTTATAAACTTTGGCATTTATATATTTTTTTTGTCTCTAGCAAACTCTGTGATGAAATAACAGTAGAGCTATGTATCCAAAAAGAGTGTGCTTCTCTTTTATTTGGTCTGCTGTTCAATCAAAGTTTACATATACCAGCGTACAAAAGTTTGGGGTCACCCAGAAATGTTCATGTTTAAGAAAATTATACTTTTATTTGGTGGCGGTAAATTGATTTAATATAGCCAATACATTAATAAGGTTGCAATTGGCTATTACTGCTATAAATGACTGATTTATAATTAATTATTCACATGAAACTGCAAAACCCTGTTTTCAACAGCCACTACTCCAGTGTCCTAATGATAAACTCTTTTAGCTCATCCCTAATTAATCATGTGTAAATGCTAATTGGGTTTTAGAGACCCATTATTCTGTTCAATGAAGCAGGTAAATTATCTTTACTTGGGTTGCAAGGTACTGGCATTTCTAAAGTTCAATTCCAAGTTCAAAAACGGCCAGAACAAAACAGCTTTCTCAACATCAGTTTTGTTATTTTGCGAAATGAAGGTGATTCCATGCATCAGATTTCCAAGAAACTGATTTCTATCTAAAACATGAAATATTCTGGGTGATTCCAAACTTTTTTTCCAAACTAGTGTATATTTTCTTTATTTTCCAAGCCACAATCAATGGTTGGCTTGTTCCACATACTGCGAAGCATATGGGAGAGATAAACTGTTATTAGACATACATACTGTATTTTCTGCCAAGTAATGACACTATAGTAAATGCTGTGGAAAAAATGTTCCAACTGATTCTGTTTTCAAAAGCTGAGCTAATGAGCCACCAACCACATATACAATTGCTTTGGGATTTTTATAAATACTTTTCTATTCAGAAAATCCACAGAAATAAAATGTGTTTTGCTCAGGTAGCCAAGAGAGGCTTTTAAATCAAAGTGCCAAAATATTTGCTTATTTGCCTCTGCAGAAACTGAGCAGTCAAATATGTGTAGCGAGCTCTACAAGGACGTCACACAGATTTAAAGCGGGGATATAAAACTAAAACATCTGATCTTCCCTTTAAATCCCCAAGTCAGTCAACATTCTCTGGTGGTGACCTCGTCATCTCAGGGATGAGCTGAACCCTGAGTCTTTTTTTTTTTTTTTTTTTTTCACTATCACTTTATTTTTTATGGTAAGCTCCTTTAAATCATGCAGCAATGGCTTTATGAGGGATGAAGCATCAATGCTGTTTTTCTGGGTAAAGGAACACTTTGTATTAACGCCAATATTAAAAGGAGCCAGTTATTACTTACACTGACTTTGAAATAAGATCCTATCATCATCATCCTGACATTCTCATTAGTATTCAGGATGTGAAATAAGAGCCCAGAAAGTAAAATCTCAAAAGTTTTACAATGAAAATAGTGAACATTTTGGGTAGTGGTCAAAGTAAAGTTGGTATTCAGAACTTTAAAGGAAGCCTATGAATCACGAGTCACTCAAATTCCATATGAGCTCATAACAGATTAAAAACTTACAGTTAGTGACAGGGTATTAAAAAAGTTCACTCTCGAACAATCTTTCACTACTGGAACTATATGTCATTTATTTGTGCAGTTCATTTTGTGCATTTTCAGGAGTTATTTTTAGGTGACGTGTTGTAATTTCCTTCTTCTGTTGTACTCAGTTTCTCTAAACCTGTTTCATGGGAACTCTGGCAAAATGATTTGCTACATTTCCCAAAATATCTTCTGAACCCCCCCCTTGAGAATGGGCCAGAGCTTGTTAGATTGGCCGTAGGCTGTACCTGACCAGAATAAAGTTGGATATTAGGTGTTGTTGAACATTGGTGCACAATGGTAAATCTGTTATGTGAGTTTCGCTATGGATTTAGTTATTCAAAAGAACACTAAAAATAGTCCAATATGCAGGTTATGTCATTAACAGGTGTTTTTAAAACGCGTTACAGTGTTTTGAGGTGCATTTTTTTCCCCCCTTTAAGCAGAAATTTGCTTTCAGTGAGCTATAAACATGGGCAAAACTGGTTCCTGTCACAGCTGGGTGTAACAATTAACACCCCATGTTATTTTTTTGTTGCAGTATGTGTAGAAAAAGAAAAAGAAAGCACTCACAATCTCCCCCTCCTTCCCTCCAAAGTCTAAGTACAGCATGCGAATTCCGTCATCTGAGGAGGTCTTGAGTTTCTCGTAGGGATAAGAAAGGAGCACTCTGGACCTGGTGGGGGTGTGAGCTCCTTTCTCCTCCCCATTCTCCTCGTCTCCCAGGTTGGGCTCAGCCAGCACAGAGAAGCCCTGTTCATAATGAATCACCAGCCGGCACTCTTGACCTTTGTAAAGACAACCTGAGAGACGGAAGGAATCAGAATTCATATTAATACATTTTCTGTCATTTTTCGTTTCAGTGTGTTTGATCATAAGTTGCTCATAAACGTAATGTCTTGTTTTAGTCCAAATTTTTCAGTGTTAAAGCATGGAGTACAGAAATATGACTTACAGTGTGAGCAGAATGTGAATCATCGCCTGGTACATGCATTACCAAACTTAGCAATTATAGTAAGAAGCAGCAGTTAGGCCCTAAATCAGAGTCACTTTAGGTAAGTAGCAGTTCTCCTTTTTATTGCATATTGTGCCTTTCAAATGTACCCATCTCTGTCCTCAGAAAACCTTTGCACTTTCTATTGTCTGTTGCCATTGTGCCAAATGGCGGCTTGTTTTGGGAGGTACAAAAGATAAAAATAAATGATACAATTTCTTTTTTTTAGGTAATTCAAGTGAGCTGTTTTTGTTGCTGAAGTTTAATTTGCCAAACAAAATATGCGCATTACAAAGAAACATTCCTCTGATAATGAAGAAGCCTGCAGAGAAATAATCATTATCTTAAATGAGGAAAACAACATCAGTTAAACATTCTTTATGCAGATTTCATGATTTGATCTATATGGTTATCATGTAGTAGCATTCTCAGCCACATTGCCCAGCTTCTACTGTTCAGATGGCATTTCCAGTGTTGTTGTTTCCTTAATACAATTTATTCTATTCTATCTATCATTTTGTCGGTTGCTTTCTACATTAGCTGCTGCTGTGATAAAGAAAATCCTCTAAATACATCACCTCACTATCAACAGGAGACCCGTCTCTGTTCTAAATCACAATATCCCATGTCTGTTTCCCCACATTTTATTCTACAATTTAGCACACTTCAGTAACAGACTATTTTCTTCAAGTGGAGAGCATCGTGCTGAATGCAGAGTGCAATTTATCTGTTCTACAACATTTCTCATCGCTTTTGTGACCGTGCTCTCCTCTGTTCGCAGTGTGTTGCTGGCTCAAAGCTATATGTACCGCATTTATCTGCTCTCCCAATTTACACATCACTCTCCTGCACTTTAATGACCCATCTTGTCTCTACACAGGGTGATCTAGCTTGCATTTTCCCTTTCACCAAACATGTAGTCTGCATCCTGGAAACTTCATTTATAACATTAGCTCCTCTTTACGCTATCTGATGTACACAGCGGCATGTTTGAGTGATAGAGTGACAGGAAGCGAGGACAGAATTGTTATCTTTCCATTATTTGCTCAGCAGGGTGTGTATAGTGTGCATGCATATATGACAGAGATGAGAGCGTGTGTTTGCATGAGATTGTAAGAGGAGTGTGTGTTCTAGCATAGATGTGGAAACGTGGATCATATTTCTTTGTGGCCTGCTTCAGTCTCTTTTGTCCGACTGTCAAAAGGCTGACCGACATCTAAACCGTGTTGTCAGACAAACTGCGGTAATCGCTCTAACTACACTTAAATCTCTTCTTCCCGTTTTTTTTTTTTAAGGAAAAGTTCATTATGAAATTAAGCTTGACAAAGGTGTGCACAGGAACAGACACACAAACAGCATAGTTTGAGGTCGAACTGAATTTGTAAAGAATTCTTGGGAGTTTATTTTACTGAGAACTGGTTGGGTGGGGTTTGTTGCACAGGAATGTAAGCAGGTCATAGAAGCGATACTAAATTGACTTTAAAATACTTGTCTTTGATTGTCTAGAATTTTTGGCACTCATTGAGGGTAATTCATACAAACTGCATCTCGCAGCATGTTCCCTCCCATGCTCCCTCATTCTACCTAACTTTTAAATGAATTACCCCCATTTCGATTATACAGCTTAATGATTACCGGTATTTAAATCCTAACAGCATCATTTAATCACAAATAGTACAATCGAGAAAATTGTGCAAGTAAATTACTGAAATTATTAAAATTATTAAAAATATTAATTAAACTCTTATGTGAAATGCTAATTAGCCACACTTGTCAGCTATAAAGGAATCTTGGAATCAGCAGGTCAAAGAAACCAATGCTGGAAGCTGAAACAAGAAGGCACTCCAACAGGACATACCACTTTCAAGGCCAACAAAATTCCCATTAAAAAAATGATTAAAAAATGAGCCATCATACTAAATTTAATTGAAATTGGCCCATTAACACTAATTTGATAGTGTTAACAAGCCTCCAGATCGTGGCCAGGAAGCACAGGGAAGCTCTCTTTATTGCTCCAGGGCTGAAGTTATGATCAACTTTGGGGTTAACCCCCGTGTTGCTACGTTCAGCCGCTGGCACAGAAAACTTGGGGACTCTGCTTGTTTCGTGAGGAGGCCGTAGATTTTTATTTTACAGAAAATTGAACTTCATACTGTGATTCACTGTTACTGTCACTATTACAGCAGTTATGCTGACCTGGCTCTGCTTCAATCAGCAACATCAACCCAGTCTGCATACCTCTCTCTCTCTCTCTCCCCTTCTCTCTTGCTTGCGCGCACACACACAAAACACAATCATTAACACACTTAAACAGCAACTGTGTAGTGAAGGCAACTTGAGGCAGTTCTAATGATATGGAAACTCTCACACCAAATATCCCTGGAACCCTGAAAACTCTGTTCCTGATGAAAAATGAGTGTCAAAAGGTGTAACATTACTCTAATGAGCCAGAATCAATCTGACAGGATAAATGTTCCCCCTAATGACAAAACAGCTGTAAATGGGACAGAGAGCACAGGGTCTCTGTTCAGTTCAGGACTGGAAATTAAACATGAAATTCTAGTCTTCTACCTGAGAGCCTTGATCTGTGGTGCAAGCAGGGTTTCCCACCAGAATGAACATACGTACACAAACAGAAAGGGCTTTTCAGGCCACAACAAAAGCCTTCTTTTCATTCAGTGTGACAGTAAGTGAAAAAGACTGGGAGGGTGATGGTGGTGGTGGTGATGGGGTACAGTGAAAATAAGAGAGAGAGGAACTGCAATTAATGAGAGAGACAAAGACACAGAAACAGGGGAGGGACACCCACTAAAAGGTTATTGCAGGACAGACTGTGTTTTTACAATCACGTTTATACATTTAGAAATTAAATCAGCCACAGAGACAATACTTCATACACTGAAAGTATATCCCACAGATCTCAGCATGTGCTGAGGAGAAAGATGCTATGTGACTTCAGGTGTCGCAGCAGGCTAATAGGTTAATTTGCCACATCCACTGAGCTAAAATTGCTTTTTAAAAGGCAGCGAAAGTGCAGCCATCCAGCGCTGCAAGTCATTAAACTGTTAACCTGCTGGGAGATCTATTTGACCTCGAAAACAATTCAATAAGTTTTACAGCTGTCACTGTTGACATTAACAAGATTGCCGTGGTAGTACAGGAAGTATGAGAAGTAGGAACCAATTCCTCTGAATCTGAATCTTAAATAACATCTTTAATGTTTTATAAGATTTAGCTATGTGGGTTATGCTTCATTAAACACAGGACTGTCAGTTAGATTTGATTAGTTTACTCTGTGAATGATCGATGTTCCTGTATCAGTCCTTATTCAAATGAACATAAATAAATTATTGATTGTTGTTAAGTGAAGAGAGAAGAGCGAGATGAAAGAGAAGATGACATGCAGTATGCACGAGCAAGGATGAAACTCTTGATGTAGTGAAAACACTCTATACTGTCTTAGCACTCTGACATGCTAAATGCTCAAAATAAAATATGATATGAAAACTTTTAAGATGTAGTTAAGACCAATGTGGCCACTGCTAATCTATGAGGTTTCCATCTAGACTGTTGAAGGTTAGTCACAGTGTGTCAAAAGACTAAGACTAGACTAAATTCAAAAATGGGTGTTAAAGTAATGACAAAACTGACAGCAAGGCAAGTGCTGATTAAATCAGATCCAAGGTAAATATAACATTCCCGTATAAATTCTTTTAAAAAAGACCTGTCAATAATGGAGAGATCGATTTAATCATGAGCCTTGACAGCGAATAAACTATCATAACGATTTATCAGAGTTTAGCACAGAGTTTAGCACAGATAATAGCTTACAAGGTCATTGGAACAACTCTTCAAGTGGCCACTGCTGAAAAATGACTGAAGGCACTTTGAATGCATTATTGCAGCCCTGTTCAGGGAGTCTAATTTATTTTCGTAACAAGACATGAAACCAAGTGTTTAAAAAAAGTTATGGGATCTTTATCAGATTTTTTTTTAAGTGAACAATAAATTTTCATTTTATATTTATTCATTTTGGCATGTGACACTGACTTGTATCCTAAACAAACATCTCAAACTTATGCTTTCTCTCTACAGCATCTATTTTACTTATCATTTTTAAGTAAACACAAATTCCTCATGGCATTAAAAACTGGCCTTTTTAATATTCACTTTATCACATACCTTATGGTCTTTAATTCAAATCGAGAACAGCAGACGTGAAGAAAGTCTTGCTATGCTAATAACAGCACACCTGCATCGGTGCAGACTGCAGGCAAGGTTTAGATGCTTTTAACAAGTTGACAAATTATGCAAACAAGCAAAAACAAGCTGTTGTGTATAATGAAATTTCTAATTTTCCTGATTGCCTTCCATAAAAAAAGAAGAATGAATAACGAATAATAGAACACAAATACAGAATACAGTATAAGCTAAAGCAAGGGTTTCAGAACATGAAGTAGAAGTTAATTTGGCACAGCAGTGTTGTTATAGATGGAGCGAGGGGAGAGTCTGGGGAGATGTGAAGTTCCCAGGACATTTTGTGCTTGCAGAGACAGAGGCAAAAAGGATAGGGGGGCATGCTGCTGGAATTCCCTAGACAGCTTATACCCAATGCCAAAGAACGCACACATGCACACACTCATGCACACACACAGTGAATATCATTCCATTCTATATATAGCAGGTGCTTTGTCCATGTCTTTCATATGGCTGTCAAATTATATCATATACCTTCTCCCTCTAACAAAAGCATTTATTTACATGTAGAAGATCTCAGGCATTATTTACTCTGCTACCTACACCACCGTAGCTTCTTAAATGGCTGTGGATGTGTTTTGGGCATGCAAGAATATAATCAGACACGTTTACCTGCAGGCACATATGTCAGATTTATGTTTGTGTGTGTGTTCCTGTCTGTTTGTCACGTCTGTGGCAGCATATTTCTACGTGACTTTATCCCTTTAATGGTGTTTGTGTAAGTGGTGGCTCAGCACTCACTTACTTGTTGTAACTTCTTTAATCATTTCAGCCGAGGCATGGCATCCGTTGACAATCTGTCTGGTCCACAGAGACAGATCCTTGGTGGTCTCAGCCCTGAACAGGTGAGCCTCAATGCCGAGTCTTGTGCCAGTCCGAGTGGCAAAGAAGAGCTCTGTGCCAGAATGAGGTGAACCCCGGTCAGGGCCAGAATGGACCAGTCTGGATAAACACAGACTGTACATCAGTGCTATGTTTTTATATTAGGCCATATTTCAATGCTGCTTTCAATCCTGCATTTACTGGAAAGGAGACAATGTCAGGAGGCAGCCCTTTACCGCTGACAGGACAGTGCAAACAGACCTAAGTGTGGCAGATGTTACGGACAATATTTCTCAGTTATGGCCATATAACAAGAAATGTATACTTATCACGAAAAAGCAGCTTGTTATGACAAGAAAGCTTCACGTTAATGAGAAAATTCCTAACGAGAATAATCATTTTGACAAGATGCTGTGGGATTTTATTTTTCGTATCTCCGCTTTTCCATACCAACAGGCTGTCATATCGTGAACAGATTTCATCAAAGTGAAGTGGAGTGAGATATGTGAAAAAAAAAAGCATCCAAATTTAGTGCGGTGTATCGTATTTCCTGATGATCTAATTTACTTTGGTATAGGAGTAATCTCTACATTCTATTCCTGCTCAATTTAGGATTGACATGAAGTTAAAATCCTACTGCTCCATCAGGATAACATATCATCAATATTTAGTGGTGCAGTGTGTTGTCTGTGTGTGAGGTGGTAAACAAACCTTGTTGCTAAAAGAGGGTAGGTATGAGCAGGACTCTGCCAGGCCTCCTTTCCTCTTGGTAGACTGTCGTACAGCAGCAGGTCTTTTTCTGTCACCACCACCAGCACCGGCTTCCAGCTCTGCTTCTCACTCTCTGTCTGCAGCGCAAACACACAAACCAAAATATAAGGATGGCAACATTTTTTGTATTAGCTCATATTATTAGAGCTTTTTTTTTTTTTTTTTANTTTTTTTTTTTTTTTTAACTTTTAAATATCTTTTTCAGAATCAGGCTAAAAAGGGTTGTATTGGTGCCCTTTTTGGCTGGTTGAAGCCCAGACTTGCTGCCACATTCTGGATCATTTAAAGCGGCATTGTAAGTAAGGCACTGCAGTTGTCAAGGTGTGAGATTACAAGTGCCTGTATATGGAGGTGGGCTGTAAAGACAGGTAGGGTGTAATCTGCCGATGTTCTTCACAGAAAATCAACATGTTCATGAGTCAGATGTAATGTGATCAGAAAAGATTAGTTTCTTGTCAATCATGATGCAATAACAATAAACTTGACTTGAACTTCACTTGACTCCACCCGCCATGACCATCTGAAAGATCATCCTGAGTGGCAGGACTCAAACCAGCAGAGAGGCCCAGTTCAGAGAGTGCAGACAAGAGGATTTGGTGGTTTATTGTATCAAAAGCTGCTGAGAGGTCTGGGAAAATGCGAACCGATGGTTAAGTAGCAGCTCTACCTGACTGCAGCGTTTAAACTACAAGCAGGCAGCCAGTCTCAATGGAATAATCATTCTTGTAATCTGACTGGTTGACGTTCAAGAAAATTGTTTAAAACCACATAAAGCTGCATTTGTGAAGCTGTAACCAGTTGGGTTTTTTTATATATATCTGCAATTCACTGAACCAAAATTTTGAAAATGCAAGACTGCCTGTTCATCAAAAACGCTTCTTCAGTTCAAACCTATAGCAGTAACATCACGTCAACCAGATTTGCATACTTTTTAACAAGGATGGTTCACAGGAATAAATACATCTTATTACCTTGATGACAGAAGCAAACTGACATTTTTACATGGTAAATGACTAAAATAATTGATTATTAAAACCTGAATCGAAGTCAGTCAATTTAATTTAAATTGAATTTAATCTGTTCAGCACTAGCTTTAATCAAATACAAAGGAGCTGACATTTCGATCCCCTCCGCTACTTAGCACAAATACCTTAGATGTGTCGTCAAACAGGGAGCAAAGCGAAACCTGGCGTTTCATCAAATTTATCAAAGGATCTGTCAGTGAGTGGCTTATGGGACTGATTTCACGACAGAGGAACAGTCTGTGTAATGTGGAAAGGACTACAATCTTCACTTTTATCTGTACGTCAATTTATCAACTCTCTGCTTGAGGAACAAATGCAAGAAACAATTGCATATATATACTCTTTCACACACATGTATGCACTTTTATGCTCTTTCTGTCTCTCTCTGTCAATATCTCACTCCAAAATGCTCCATATTATTATTACTGACAGATTTAATACTCCTCTGGAAATGTCTAGATTAATCTTAGTGTGTATGAAGTTGTAAACTTGCAAGGTAAGTAAATAAAACATTGTCTGTTCTTCACTTGGACCCCCCCCAAAAAAAAAAAAAAAAAAAAAAAAAAAAAAAAATCGCTCCATGCTCGGGCTTTACCACAGAATACGCGCTGTTAATCTCTTAAGTTAAAGCACACACACACACAGACACTCATGACCAAATCAGTATTTTGTTTTACAATGCTCCATCACTATTCTCATTATGAGAGCTTATCTGTAGCCCAGCCATGGAATGCTAAGCTGCTCTTTGAAGTTCAGCCTCAGCCAATTGGAACTCAGGATTTAGGAGGTTAAGGGTCAGCTTTTTAACATAATGAGAATATGTTGCTAAGTAACGGTATTGTACTGCATTTGAAGGATCAAATATCAGCAAATACATGGGGATGAAATTAGACAGGTGGGTGAGTGTATGTGTGCGTGTGTTTGAATGTGTATGTGAGAGATACAAGCTTGCTGTGAGAGTGGACTTGCTACTGGATATTTTAGGATATTTTAAAGACATGAGCGTGCGATCTTAGACATGGCAAAACAAATTTTTTTTTACCTCTCCTGCTCTCTCTATCTCACACACACACACACACACACACACACACACACAGATTTAGCAGACACAGCGGGATGGTAAAAAGAGATGGGGCACTCCATTAAAATGTGAGAACTCTACAAGCATGGGTGTATGGATAAGTGTTGTAAAGCATTTAAGCATTTTACACCTTTTCATCTTTTCTGTGCATGCACACACACACACACACCAATCCCTACCTTCCCTGCCAGCCATCCCAGGTGTCGTATCTCTTTACTGCCAGCAATTCCCATCCTGGCTATGCTCTGGATGACCTCTGCCAGAGCCCGCTGCGGTGATATGACAGTTTTTCAGATAGAGGATATTAAATTCAAAACAGCTCTGAGGAACTGGATCATGGGCACAGTGGGTAATCACAGAAATTTAATGGCATTATTCATGATAATTGCTTGTAAAACTGATTAAATCAAACACAAACCTGTGCTAGTATGGATGTGACAGAGTGCATAGCAGAGTACCATGCCAGGGCAGATGGCTGGTCTGGACACCGCAGCACCACAGTGTGCCTGGCATCAGGGGAGTGCAGCTCCAGTTGTCTGGAGGAGGAGATAAGGAGAAGTTAAAATGACTTTAACCTCTCTGTTATCAAAAAGGAGTTTAAAAACTTTCGCAATTCAGGAACCAAGATGAGAAAAATTCTTTTTTGAATAATGAAACTGTATTGTTGCCCTTATCAGGTAGGTACGAGACGTATCCCATCCCATAGGCTCATGTTTCAGCTTAAATAGAAGCTCCTTTGTCTCATCCACTTGAAAATGTTGCTTAGTCAGAACGGTGAACTGAAGTGTATTGAAACTGGACTTTATTCAAGTTCCTTCAAAACAAGTAAGAGGGCATTCTCCATGGGCCATTCAACACAATGCTTTCTCTCTTTGAATTTCCACAAGCAATCATGTTATATCATAGGAAGTATATTTCTGGCCTTGAGGGAAACACATCTGTAGGATGCCTTTCAATCTCACTGAATAGATCGGTGAATATGAATTTTAAAAAGGGTACATATTGCAGCCCTTACATAATGCAGTGCACTGTTGCTTTAGATCAGAGCAATAATATGCTACATTTTCACCTCAGCAAAGTAAAATCTGAAAAGAAATTCTCAACAGGGATTTAAAGCAAAGATTTACTGCCTATTCTCCTTTCAGCTAAAGAAGCGACTTTAAAAATATTTTATTTATACAATGAGGAGGAACAGTGAAGAATGACAGCATAATTATTTTTGATGCATTAATAATTATGGCTGACTGAGGTTTAGTGTGCGTGAGAAATGAGAGTTCTATTGCCTACCTCATGCTGAGATTTGACCATGTTTAAAGACAATGAACTCAGTATATTTATTCTCACAGGGGCTGAGCAGTAAAAAGCCACCAAATATACTACTACTAAATATACTAAACTAACACTTAACAAGAATGATAATTTCAAAATTTAATGTTTTTTCTGTGATGTATGTACAGCGGTAAGAAAAATTTACCATAGTTAATCATTCAGAATTGCCAGGAATTTCTGCATCAATTACTATTCATAATAAAACTCAATCTGTCTAATGACAAACAAGAAATTTTGTCCATTCTTATCGATACTGAATATAATTTAAACATTCACAGTCTATATTTAAAATAAATGAACCCTTGGTTTAATTACCTTTCGAAAAGCTGCTTGGAGTCAGATGAGATTTAAATTGGAGATGTGGGTTTTAGAGATACCCTGTCCTATGAAACATACACACAACCTTAATGACAGACTCTGTTCTTTTCAAGAAAGCTGTGTTCATGTGACCCAATCAAAACCAAGGAAGACTGTTAGTGACGTGTTACTGGAAAAGGTGCCATAAGTATCTCTTGGTTATTCATCAATTCACAAACTGCCTTAAATGTTACAAATGAAGGAAAATTAGTACTGTTGCTTTTTCCCTAGTAGCGATTGTCCTGCAAAGATCATATCAAAAGCACAATGTGCAGTGCTGAAGGAGGTGAAAAAAGAACCCAATGGTAACAGTAAAAGACCTGCAGAAATATAACCTGCTATAGTGTCAGTTCATATGACTGAGAAAGCTCTAAGAAAAACACAGGACAAAAATAATGTTCATGGAAATCATCTCCAAGGAAGGTGTCTAAAGTTTCCAAGTCCACTATGTTTGCAGGGAAAAAAACAACAGCACCACTCATCAACACCCCAAATGTGATGGCAGGTGGAAGGAGATCAATGTTTGGGGTTGCTGTGTTGCCTCATGAACTGGAGATCTTAAAAATCATTGAGGGAAAAATTTATGGAAACTTCAGAGGAGAATGTCAGGGTAGAGGTCAGTCTTACATTTAATACAAAATGGATAATACAAAAAGACAATGAACAAAAACACAAGTATGTCAGAATTGTCTAAAAGGAAGGAAATTTGTGTATTGGAATGGCCAGGACAGATTCCCGACCTTACCCTATTAGAAATGCTGTGGCATGACCTGAGAGGGCTTTTCACACAAGAACTTCTTGAAATATTAATGAATGGAAACTGTTTTGTATGGAGGAATGGTCAAAAATTGCTCCTAGCAGTTGTGCAAGTCTGATCAGCAGCTACAGGAAAAGTTCAACCAGTTATGAAACACAAAGTTCACATACTTTTACTAGCCTGGACAATGAATAATTAATCAATATGTTCATTATGTTTTTCACAGTAGTGTATCTTTAACCCAATAATGTGCCATGGCTTGACCTGAGCAGGGCTGTTCATGCAAGAACTACCAGGATTATTGAAGCAGTTTTGTAGAGAGGAGTAGTCTAAAATTCCTCCTCAGTGCTGTGAATGATTAAACAATGTGTACAATAAAGACGACGATGTTTGTGTGTCTTGGATGTAGATCAAACCACATCTGATAAGCAATTAATGCAGAAACCCAAGTAATTCTAAAGGATTCACTGCACTTTTTTCTTGGTCACTATAAGTCCAATAAGTATTTGTTGAAATAACAACCTTCAAAATAGCCAAAATACTAAAGAAGTAGGAGTTTAGGGTGTGATGTTATCAAGGTGCCATATTTGGAGGTTAGACAGGATAAATTTTCTGAAGGAGTTGCCCAGGATGCATTCTGGGAATAGACCTTTGGAACAAGGCGAGTTTATTAATTCTCAATCTATCAGCTGAGGTAACAGCACTCCTCTATCCAGGTGCTCCTTGTGTTCAAAATAGAAATTACTCCAAATCCATGGTGGTTGTGAAGGACCATACTGGTGATTTTGCATGTTTGAGCTCCACAAATACTATCTGTATACATGTTGCATTACTGCCCACCATTTTCCAAAACATAAAATTGCATTTTATTTTTCCTGTTATTTTGCCAAATCCCCTAATCTTTTAAAATCAAATGTTCACATGATACACCCACCTTAAAATTCAGTGTTTCACCTGCTAACACTTACGTGATTGTAGAAGGCACGGTCATTTTAATGTCTCGTAAAGGCAGACTCCTCCTGGGACTATATTTGCTGGTGGAAACTTAATTTTTTTATGTACCTTTGTTGAAATGAAAAATTATGTTATTTCCACACAAATGTTTATATACATTTTGTTTACTGTGATGGATTACCTAACTCAAGCATGTTTAAAGTCTCTACAAGTTGATTTTTATAGCTTACTGGCAGTCTGGAAGGTGGGGGGTGGGGGATTACCACATCAGTAATATGTTTTGGAAATGTTGGCAGTAGCGTAACATGTATGCGGGTTGATTTATTGGGATAAACATGCAAAATCACCGGTGTGATCCTTTAACTCTGCAAACAGGCAGCTCTCTTTATTCAGACACCTTGGGGGCCTGGAAAACCCCAGTGAACTGATGAATCTGCTTTCCATCAAGCCCTAAGTGGTGGGAAACACCATCTTGATCAGTTCCAGGTGTTACTCAGAGTTAAAAATAGAACCGCTGCCTGTAAAAGAGAAACTGATTAAGGAGAGACCAAACGAGAGCAGAGGGAGAGGCAGGCGGAGAAGTGTGAGCCAGATGTTTAGTTGGTACTTTTCTATAAGGAGAGAAGGGTTCTGTAAGGATGAATCCTGTGACACGACATCCTGTGGGTTTTACTAGACTTAGAGGGAGTGTAATTTGTATTTTAGGGAGTGACTGTGGGGCTAAATCTCTTGTTACACACTCACAAACTGCATATGTGATATAACACACATGGGGATTTTACATGGTTTACAAGATGAGTAAATTCTCTTAAAACTCTTAAACTCTAAAAGTTATTGTGTCCTCCCACATTTGATGAGTAATAGAAATCCAGGTAAATCCAAAGACTTCACTAACTTATTTTTGCCACTTGTAAACTTACAGTGATATTAACCTGAAACCTGCTTCAGTCAAGACAGACTGATGAGATAAATTTCACCTACACTATCTTAAGAGCAAACTCTCTCCTTGCCCTTTTGCAACTCTTTCCTCTTTATCTCTTATCATCTCATCCTCTTTATTCTCCTACAGTGATCTCATGTTCTCATCTCCTCCAACACACTTCAAATTTCTGTGCAACTTTATATCTGCATATACTGCAAACTTTAAAATGAAGAGGCAAACTCTGCATCAGATTTCCCTACTGAATACTCAGAAGTAAGTAAAATCTCTTCTCTTCTCTTCACCTCTCTTTTCCTTATATCCTACTTTATTTCCTCTCAGGCTTACGAATAGTTTAAACAACAGCTGCTAAGATGAAGAAAAAATTCCTCAAAGGGATGCAACATTGCACTGAGTCTAATGACAAAACAGAAAGGAAACCAGCCAGATTTCCCTGTTATTTAAAACAAAACTTCTTAAATCAATCCAGCCCAGAACTCACATTCTAAAGCTGAATCATCATGATACTGTCAAGCAGTGAGGTAAAATCCCAATGTAAATATGACTTTAAGTTTCATGAACCAAAAACAAGTAGGGTGGTGCGCACATCCATCCCAAGTTGGGATCAGGTGCAGGACTAAAACAGAGTACAGTAAGAAGAAAGTGTAGACCGCACACTGAAATTTATGCTCCCAAAAGTGTTTAATAAGTCAAACTTGCTGGTTTCAACCAGCAAGTCTTCCTTAGGCAAACATCTATGCAATACTAGACAAACTTTAAGTTTCATGGACATGGTCTAACGGACCAACTTTCTACTTGTGTGTCCTTTAAATATTTACCAAAATTGCTGCAGTGAGTCAAAAGGGAATATAGCCTGGCTGAAAAGTTAGGGGAGAACTTTGTAAAAAAAGAAAACATGCTGGTCAAGGACCATTTGGCAAAGTACTTCGTGTTTATTGGTGAATCCCTGCAACCACAAAGCACAGTCTTATCTATCTGCAAAGCAAAAACTTGCCTTGGCACATTTCACTAGATGAGATATTGACCCCTACTTAATGCATAACCAGCTGACCAATAAAATCCATGGTATGAAGTCAATGTTCAACCGTATTGCACACTACGCCCTGAAAGAGTTTATACTGTCACTAAGATTTGTGAGTGCACTATAAACAGCTTCGACCAAAGGTGATTCTCTGGCCAATTTCAAAGTTACAATTATTATTTTCATTTGTTTTTCAAGGTAAAATCTGTTTAATGTGTGTTTGTGTTACACACATTCACATATAGATAAAACTGGCCAAACTTGTGCACATTAATGAGGGAAAATCTGAATAAGCATTTATGTTAAAAGTTTGTTTGTTTTTTTTTGTCCAAACTAGCAATTCCAGATCAATTTCAACAGTTTGCTGTCCGCACTACAAAAAATAAATAAATAAATAAATAAATAAATAGATAAAAATTCAAAAAATCTTTTATGATTTTCAATTGTGCAATTTGAGCCAGTAACTTTGTTTTTTCTTGCAAAATCTTCTTGTCATGAACCAATGTGGTGGTTAATTAAGGGGGAAATTTGATGATATTGATGCTACAGGGAGACAGTGAATCATTACCTTCTGGGGACCATGAATAACAAATGTCAGACAGACCAGCCACCTAATACAATATTCATCCTAACAAAGCCAAGAAGATACAAACTCACTAACCTGACAGTTTTTGCATCATTACACCTGGAAGTGTTCTTCGAATTGAACAACCCTGCCATCAGCAATCTGGCTTTCTGTTGTTGAATTCAGATAGTTTCACACCATCCAAGAAAATCATATAATTGATTAGCAATAGTCCAGGAATGTTGACAGAAAAGACCAAGACCTGTTTAATATAAGAAGCAATCTGGATTTGATGACAGGAGAAAAAGACCATGAACAGGAATGGGGTGCCCACTACCTGTCATCAGGAGGAGGCCATATAAAGCCCAATCCACCTGATGACAAGAAGACTTTATCGTGTAAGGATGCCAATACTGTCAGGTCAGTTAGTCTGTCTTCTTGGCTTGTGGACAAGAAAAAGTTATTATCAGTAAAACTATTGTTGGCATATGTGACATGCACTCATCTCTTCTGACGCATTTCCCTTTTTCCTGGCATTTTTAGCTACATGTAAAAGTTAAAATATTTTTTAAAAATTTGGGCACAAGCCACATAGATACCAGTGATGCTTCTTTGTGTGATCACTCCCTTAGACCCTGCTGCTAAAGGAGGCAAATATAAGAGTTTTAAAAAGTTGACATAGACTCAATTAGTGGTAAGAATTTTAATTGATGTGCTCAGATTTTGAGCACACTTCTCTAACCAGAACGATAGAAATGTCAAAGAGAAACTCTAGATATTCAACAATTGGTTAATGGGAAAATGTTGCAATGCTGTTTGTTGATCTGATTTCTCATACAGACAGGGTATTGTACAATCCCAGCAGAGAGAATCACAATTGCACTTCCCTTTTGTAGGGCAGCTTGGTGGTTAGCACTGTCGCCTTACAGCAAGAAGGGCCTGGGTTTGAATCTGGGTAGGTCTTTTCTGTGTGGAGTTTATACTGTATGTTCTCCAAGTGTCTGCGTGCATGGGTTTCCTCCAGATGCTCCAGTTTCCTCCAAAGACATGCAGGTTATGTGAATTGGAAACTCTAAATTGACGGTAGGTGTGAACATGTCTGTGTGTGACAGCCCTGTGACAGGCTGTCCAGGGCATACCGTGCTTCTTGCCCAGTGACTGCTGGAATAGGCTCCAGTGCCCCTGCGAACCTGAATATGATAAGTGGGTATAGATGGATTTCCCTTTTGTCATATAAATCCAGTCTGCAGCGGAGCATCATGTCCTTTGTCCAGGGATGATGCATGTGTTTGTCTTGTTGTTTGTGCATGCTATAGCATTGAGAAGTCTAATAACAACAATATACAGACTGAGGTCAGGACTCATTGTTACAACCCCACTCTGATGTTGTCTCCATTGTCCACAGTTTTGAAGCTTAGTGAAGCCAAACTATCTGAGTTCTTCTAAAATTATGCAAATACAGAAAGGGAGAGGCAAGAAAGACAAGCATGAAAGAAAATGGCATAAATGACAATGAGAACAGAAAACATGCACACTGTGGAGACAGACAAAGTTAGAACTGCTTCCTGCTCCCATTTCTGTTTGATTGGCCCACTGTCATACTACCAACCAATTTACTTGATGGCACCTTCTAACAGACCGCCCCCTGCTGACAAAGAATTATCTGAGCTCTACTTCAATTGTCTGCCTTCAAGTAACTGGAAAGGGTATGAAAGAGTATTTTATAAAGTTTAACTGGGAAGTAATCCCTTCCAGATAGAGGACAAAGGTGGCAGAGCCGGAGCAGACTGTTTTCTTTTCCCTCACTGTCACACTGTTGAGCTGTTCAGAATAAAGTCAGCCCTTTGGGTAATTAAGTTAACCCTTCTTTGACTTTTTAAATGCTGAACTTTGCCAGCTTTGGGCTGTGACACAGCTATGTGAGTGGTTAATTCAAATGCCCCAAGTGTGTGAATGAACAGCAGTATGCTCAAGAGAAGAGGTATAGTGTGTGTATGTGTGTGTGTGTTGTATGTGTGACCTACCTGTTTTCAGGGTCCGGCGTGGTTATGGCTCGGGTGACGTAACACATCTTAAGTGGAATGCACCTCCTGTCTCCCTGCAGAGAGATGGAAGGTAGAGCTGGAGGGCTTGGGGGGTCCAAGCTGGAGATGAAGGGAGGACTGCCAAGGTGGGGAGACTCAGGTGGGGGGGTCTCCNGGTCTCCCAGCCGATCTCTGACACAGGAGAGCCCTTTTTGACATAAGGGGTGGCCTCACGCATGTATTTGACTGGGCAAAACAGAGATAGAAAAGAGAGATTCCCAGTTTAAGCAACTTTCGGCTATCAACAAGTATGTGAAAATGAAACATGGTGAGATGTGAATGTTGAAACACTTTGGTCATGGTGAATAAATGAATTTATAGCTGAAAATCTACGTAAATCATCCCAATGTTGTGTGTACAAAAACTCCTCATTAAGAATGATTTATCTACATTTTTGTTTGCTGTTTCTCCTCTGAAAAGAATTCATTACTACCTGCTAACAATAGATTATTTTTTCTCTATTATCAACTCCATGTCTGTATAAAAACACCCCAAATTATTTGAAATATTCCATAAAATCATGCTGAGAATTAAGACCAACTGAAGGCCAACTGAAATTAAAGTTTGGCTTTCTTGGAAATGGCCTTGTTTTAAACATCATTTAGCGCACACACACACCATCTTTTCACATAAAACTTATTATTCTGCAAACAGTTTGGCACACAAATAGTACTTTCTTTTCTGAAAATGCTTCTTGTTTGATTGTAGTTTGCTTGTTATACATGCCCAAAGCCCAGCACAATGCTCCTCTAAGACATATGGGCAGCTCATGGAAACTTGCCAAAATTACATTTTATTCTTTGGTAAAAATGTTACTCGGGGTCTGTTAAATAACTATATCATATGGCCCACCATTTCAGATTTGCAAGTAAGAGTGAAATATTTCTTACAATAAGCCTAATTTAAAAAAAAGTAAATAAATGTTTTTTTTTAAATCACATCTTGAAACGTAAAGCATGACATGCCGCAAATAATGAAAAAAATTTGCTACATAGATAACAGAACACTCTACTGATCACATGATTATTTTCTATCTTCTTAGTGTAATGAGCTAACATAGGCTGCTTACACTGATAGCAAATGTCAAAATATTGACAAACAGACTCATCTGGTTCTTTGGCAGCCTTTAAGCTTCTGAAAATGTAGTTATTCCTGCTGCACTTTGTCTCTGCTGCAGGAGACAGGCAGCATCTTCTTCCTCTCAGCATTATCTATCTGCCCTCCACATTTCATCCAAATCCACCTACAATGTTCAGATATCCTGCTAACAAACAAACAAGCAGACAAAGAAAAACAAAAATGCTAGTGATCACATAACCTCCCTGGCAGAGGTAACCACTTAAAAAAAAAAAAAATTATTTGTAAAAGTCAAACCCTAAATCAGTTAATAATGATTTCATTAGTTTCACTTTTTAATACATTTTGTAAAGAGAAAGGGAAAAGAAAGACAGGACTCATGTTCAAGCAAACAGAGATAGCAAGATGGAGAGGGAGAGAGCTCAGTAAGCTCTCTATGTCCTGAATGTTCTGAATCCTTGGTATTCCCTGGATGTTTAATTGGCATGTCCCACTGTACAGGCTGAGTATAATTGGCATATTGCTGGTGGCATTTGTAATCCAGCATGTGAACTATTCTTAGGAGAAGCTCTATAGACCCCTGTGAGCCCGTATAACAAGCCTGCCAACCTGTAGAGAGATGACAGGTAGACATAATGCAGCAGAGATGAGGTGACTGAATGGCCCTACAGAGACGAATTGATTCACAGAATAATCGCATGCAATCACATCTATTGCTATCAGATTCAAGGACTTCATAATCTGCTGTAGCCTGGTGAAAGCAGAAGGCTGATTTAATTTAAAGAGCCATACCAGCAATCGTGTTGGCAACTTGTTTGTGCCTAATATATACAACCCACACACATGTTACGTTACTGACAACCAATTTCTAAAACATAAACCATACTTTAGTTTTCCTGTTATTTTTTTCAAATCCCCTAATCTTTTAAATTTAAATGTTCAGCTGATACATCCACCTTAAAATTCAATGTTTCGTCTTCTAATGCTTAATGCACGATTGTAGAAGGCATGGTCGGTTTTATTTCTCGGTAAAAGCCATTTTCTCCTGGGATTATTCCCTGGCAGAGAAACACATTGTCTTCCGTGCAGCTTCCTGTTGCATCAGTTAAATTTATTTCAACAAAAAAACCCAAAAAACTAGTAGACATGTTGTTTGCTGTGATGGATTATGTATCTCAAGCATGTTTCAAGTCTCTTCAGGTTGATTTTAATAATGTACTGGAATAAACTAAAGCCAATAGCAATCTGAAAGGTAGGGGGGGAAAAAAAATCTAAAATTTACTAATACAGTAGTATATTTTGAGAAACGGCTGTCAGTAACATAATGTGTATGCGGATTGATGGGCTCAAACATGCATGATTATCATATCATCCTTTAAGGGTGACGCATTTAACGACGTGAAGAAACATGGTGAATTTACATTTAGGAATGAAAAAATGGAACCAGTAAGTTTTTCATTACACACTTGAAATAACACTTGTGTGCATTCACAGATACACACATCTTCCACTTCCTCCTCACATTATCTTCCTCATTTTCTGCATTCTAAAACATGGTATCTCAGATCCACAAACTGGGGTCTTGAGTGTGAGTTTGTGTGTGTATGTGAAACAATCGTTATCACTGATTTTGTCATTGATAATCCAACATTAGTGCTGAACCTTGGACATTATCTCTCACACACACACTAATTACAGCTCTAACATTGAGCTAGACTGCCATTATCAAATGCAAAGCAGACCTTGTGAACCATCTTGCATCTTTGAAAGTAATTATCAATAAGATAAATAACATTTTACGTTCACATAGCCTTCACAGCCTGGTTTATAATCCACTGATATCTCAACTACATTGTCTTGAATTACTAAAAAAAAAAAAAAAAAAAAAAAAAAAATAATAATAATAATAGGGAAATTTATTTAAATACAACAAATTTCAAATGAAACTGCAATTAACTGGGAAAATATCTCATAACCTATGTCCAGCTTCTCAAGCTTCAATCACTATGTCACAATTCAATGAATTCCAGCCATGTTAAAGGTATAACATCCATTGTTTTTCAGTAAACTGTAAAAGAGCCCAGCTTGAGAAACTGTAAACTCAATGCCCAACAACATCAGCGTGCCCAGAATAGAGCGCTAACATTTCTAGCAGAGGGGAAAATAAATGGGGTGTTGTCCATATGATCATTATGCTGGATGTGTGTAAATGTGTGTGAGCATTCCCTTGGAGCCCATTTATGTTCCATTACAGCACCAGCACAGCTAATTCTGTACAATTACCTCAACAGTATGATTGGAACTTGGATAGTGCTGGTACTGTGTACTGTGTTGATTTGAAACGAGGCTGGAAGCTGATTGGCTATTACATAAAATCAAACCAAAACATCCATATATGGGCCATCCTCCCTTGTCTCTCTCAGATTTTAATATCTGGCTCTCTCTCTCTCTGGTTTGTGACTAGGACAGAGTACAAGCATGCACAAACACACAACCTGGTGAGTACTAAACTGCTCTGTGTTAATGAGCTGACCTCATACTTATACACAAAGTCTTACTCTCTTGGTTACTTACTCTCTTTCTTTCCAAATGCAGTTGTTTTCATTCCTCTCTCCCTCTCTCTCCTTTCATTTTTCTCCATTGATTACTATCATTCCATTTGGGAACAACAACTTGCTGTTACAGTTGTCATTACGCAGACTTCTGAATGACAATATATCGCCAAGGACCAGCTGCTCTGCTCCCCAATTAAAATCTCATTCACTTCCACTGATGACTTCAAAAGCCATTCACTTACTTTCAAACTCTATTGAACCCTATTCACATCCCATTCACTTCCACATTCTACAAATGGGCCAATTAGTTTCTTCAGAAGTGTAAGAGCTTGTTGTGATGACAATGAAGCCTCCGCGTGGTTCATGACAGACACAGTGGATTACACAAACATTCACAATGTTTCTGCACATACATACAAACACATAGACACACACACTTGCTCAGTCACATTCCTCAGCAAGTCTGGTTATGCAGACCCCCCTCCATGCACAGGCACGCATGCATAGACACACACACACACACACACAGCATTATATAACATCAGGTGTAATTACAATATCAGTCTCACTGTATCTTTTTTCACTCAATGGACCTTAACAATATTTAATGAGGCTGAAGTCATTGAACCTCTCACCATCTGCTCCAAATGAGAATCTTTATTTGTGAGAAAATGTATCAAAAGGAACAAAAAGCTCTCATTAAGCCTGTGGGAGGTTTAACATTGATAAGAGTTGGAAAGAGAACAGACCTGAGCAGAGAGGCCGACAGGAAAATAGACTCCTTTATAAAGCTCTGATTGCAGAATGAAGGCTTTTATTCCTGTAGGCACTTAGCAGGTAGCTGGATATGGGTGCAGCACAAAAGGCCTTTATAACCCCAACCCACCCTCAAGGCATCTTTTTATAAGATGTCGACCAATATGTAAGAGTGTTTCAACATCATAACTAAACTATGGCCAGTAAGAAAAGTTCATGGATCGAATTACTTTGTTACGTTTTACCAAACCTTGAACCTGATGTTAAACAGTTAACAAATCTACAAAACACATGAGTTTGCACAAGAAGAAGGTATGAAAGGCATTAAAAGGATTCTCTCACCCAGGTGCATCATTTCAGCACAGTGCTATTGTTATCACGTGGGAGAGATAAATGGAGACCAAACCACTCTGGATCTGGTAGGTTAATAAAAGTTATAGTCAAGATTTTATGTCTTATATATGTTACAAAATATTGTTTTCTCTGTACCTACAGCCAAGACTCAGCGAATGTGCATGGGAAATTGCAATCCAAGAAGATTGGAAAAGTTTATCCTGCAGAAAAATATACAAGCGTACTGACTCCTGAACATTACTCTGCAGAAACAAAATCCATGCTTCAGAGCTTATTGCAAACAATCATATATGTGGAAGAAAATAGACAAAGGGTATGTCCTCCAGTGAAAATAAATTGATTACACAATACCATGAAGGACTGTTTAAAGATGACTTCTCCATAACACTTTACATAAATCATTCTTATAACCAAAATGTTATATTCTATTGTTCTGCACCTTAATATCCATATTAAACTATACACAAATTTACCAAAGCATTTTCATATAGTTTGTTCATGAAAACATACATACGTGACATCATACAGGACTTGCTCTCCTTGTAAGGATTTGGAAGAAAAAAAAATCAAACCTAAATGCATTGTCATCAGGCTTTGTGGTACATGTTACATTAATTCCATAAATGGCAGCATTAGCTGCAGGGACTGCGGATGAAAATTAGCCTTCTTGGCTAAATCCGATACATTTACACAAAGTTTATGCATGATGTTGATTAATGTATCCCTGCAAAAATAAATAAATAAACCACCAAATTTACCCAAAACCAACAACTGACAGTGTGACTGTCAGTTTTTGGTTTTGGCTGTGGCCATGCGGCGTCGTTCTCAAAAGATAATGATGCTGCATGGCAGTCTTTAATTATGAGTCCTTATTAAGTTATAATGTAACTAATAAACTGAAATTCTAACCCATCTGATCCAAAATAAGGGCTACAAAACAACGACACAATGCTTATGCTGCAGCCATTGACCTCAGAACTTGGAAAAACCCAACTTCCAACACAGAAATGTGCAATGGATCAGTCATTCAACACAGAATTCTCAACTGGAAAATCAGAGAAGATCCACCTTACCCAATTTATCTGACATAAACACACCTGACACCACAACAATATGCCAGCAGCAGACTTCTCTGGTTTATTTTGGAGTTTTCAAGTTTTTTTCTTTTTGTTTTTGTTTTTTTTTAGTTTTTAAAAATAGGTTTTGAAAGCTGTTTGGCAACTGTTACATGTTTCTATGAGCAAAGATGAACAAGACAGTTGACCTGTTTTATATGTTGTTTCTCTTTGCTAAACATGCAGAAATAGTTCCTGTAGATCCTCTGTGGATTTTTATTACATTCACAGACTTGCCATGCACTTATCGACTTGCTGTGGGTGTCCATGTTGTTTTCTGAGCAGGAAAGCTTTAGATTGGAACTCTGGATCAACTTGGAATTTTTTGACTTCTGAGTACAATAGATTGCAGCATAACCACACAGAGAGGAAGAGGTGTGATTCTAAAACAGAGCCAACAGAAAAAAAAAATTCATTTCATCTGTACTGTGATTTTGGTTGTATAAACATTCTCAGAGTGAATAATTCAATCTACCATCTCCACACTAATCATTACTGCAACACAGTCACCATTATCATCACCATCATCCATTCTGAGTCAGACACAGCAAACAGTAGCAGACAAGATGAGATGATAGCTTCTCTAATCACAAAAACAGGCTCTCTATTTTGCTCTCTCTGTCACACACACACATCGACTGCAGCATCAGTCTAGACCACAATCCTGGTGAATCCTTGATGACACACATGCATGCACACAGAGATATGCAAGTACAAACATGCTAACAGACACTCGCATGCTCCCTGTTGGAAATCCAGACACACAGACACAATCTCTCACACAGTAACTATAGCATGAGTGTACATTACACTGCTGCTGACAGCTCATACACACACTTTCACACCGACCCATGAAGGTGTGGTGTGATGACAGCCGAGGGTTGGTGAGGGCCTGACGAGAGCTTACAGGACACCGACTCATTTCCTGTCTGTGTGTTGAACTGTGACATTTGTGTCTCATTGTATTTATCCCTTTATATCATTTGTTTCCATCTTTTGGCTGCACTTCTATTGTCTCCCTGCAGATACGCTGTTGCATGTGTGTGTCTGCACAGGAGTGCACCAACTTTATTGCTTCCATTTGAACAAATTTCATCCTAATCTGGACACTGTCTACCCATTAATTTCTACCATAAGCCATTTTGACTAAAATGAGCTCAGCTGCTTCATTATAAGAGTGTGAAGTTGACATCATCTTTTGCTGACCTCACCATGCATCAGTATCAATACTCTACTAAAAACATGGTTTTGATTTTTAAGTACAATTTTCCAGTAAATATCCACCCTTCATGGTAATAATTCACTAAAATGAAATAGTAGGCTGTTATTTACATGGGCAAGCTTAGTTATCAAACTATACTGCCCAGCATGCTTGTAGGATGAGCTAGCTGAGGTATTCTATGTCCTTAGAAGGAAACAAGCTGTGACCCTATCTACCAGACTTCCTGTGAAATATTCTCAACTTGAAACCATATTTTAAAGAAGTCTTAAATACATACAAAACCAATTACTTTATGACAAGAGGTTGTGTATGTATGTTTTTCACCACTGCAATGTTTGTTTTAATTCTAAAATAACAGAAACTTATAAATTATGGAGAAGATTACACTATAGCAGCACTGGTTACTTTGTTTAGCTGAAGGAAGACATACTGTCTGCTACTTCTGCTATTCGAAAGCTGTGTTCAGCCTACACTTCGCTAGATGCATGATTGCACATATGTTTAAATTTAAACACATGCATCATCAGCCAATCTGACAAAGCTAGTAGAAAGAAAAGAGATCTGAGGAAATAATAAAATGTCTTGTGAGTGGTAGACTGTCATTTGACTCATATTTCTCATCTATTTTTTCTAGCTGTACAGTACTCAGTAGCCTAAATTTAGAAACAAATCGTCCAATCAGGTTATATTTACTTAAAGAAACCTACCAGCCCACCTGACAATCAAATTTCTATCTCTATTGCATAAATAACAACAAGCTTTGACTTAAGCTTCAAATTTAAATATGACCTAGTTAGGTGTTTTACAGGTGAACCTCATTAGCTTAAATTGCACCTAACGACCTTCAGTGTTAAAGTAGTGCTCAAGCAGTAGCTGCCACTGAGTACATAAGCAAACCAACAGTATTCTCATTCACAAAAATACTTTTTTCCTGTCTGTACATATACGAAAGCACTATTTATGAACAACAGGAGTACTGTGGCAGCGCTGGCTGTGGAGGAGATTTGTGACACAGCAGCTGAGCCTTGATTGTTCCCCACAGGGAAATTCACTTGGCTTGTCAGACTGCATGCTGAGCTACAGAACAGAGCCAGCAGAGATTTGGTGTCTTGCTCTGGGATACTTTAACAAAGCCAACAGGGGGAGCTTGAAAGTGCATTCTCGGGTTGAAGAGTGGTCTTTAAGCACTGGGTCAAACGGCTGCCCTCTTATAGCTTTAATGTGGGAGAAAAGTCGGTGTTTGGAATCTATTTTAGCTGAAATTCCTCTCCTCCTATAGAGTTTCAAAGATGGGTTGTGCACAGACAGATTACACAAGCATGTCACATACACTCAGGCACACACAATGCAGAGAAATACAGTATACTGTACACACATGCACAATCATCTCCCTTGATAAATGCACCATCTTTCCTGGTCTCTCTCTTCTGCTCTAACAGTTTGCTGTTCCCAAATCTCAGTAGTGGAAGGACAACAGAACAGCACTCAGTTCAGCAACTTACTGACAGAACTGTTCACTTTTATATTTGGAATTTATAGGTTTCATTACACACTAACTGCATTACACACCCAAGAGATCAACGAAACCAATCCAGAATGCACTGTCATGTTATGCTTGTATTTCCCAATAAAGTAACTTTTCTCCTGCTACTTTTGCCCCCCCCCAGAGTCTCTCTGTTTCTGAGCTTCACATCCACATTTCAGCTTCAATTCTCTCTCTCTCTCTCTCTCTCTCTCTCTCTCATCTCAGTAGGTTCAGTAAGGTTTCAGCTGGGACCTGCTTTTCTTTCCCTCTGCAGTAGCCTCTGTAACCCCCTGGGGAAGTTCTTCATCATATTGTCATATTGCAAGTGTGCGCTGGGGGGGGGGG
>VXCM01000521.1:52834-159663 GCA_014773175.1 Lucifuga dentata
GGGGGGGGGAATTGAAATGAAGTTCAGTCTTCATCTTGACTGTTGGCTTAACTACACAACTGCAAAAAGTGCAGGATGTTCTGCATAGTCACATGTTTATTGTGTGTATGTGCACATGAGTGTGGCATTTAAAAGAATACCAAGTGGTCTTGCTTGCATACAGTGAAGAAGAGGGAGAGAGGAAGGCACTGGTACAGGGTGAGACTGACAGATATAAAGAGAGAAAATAAGAAAATATGAGTCTGATCTTGCATGTTCTCCCATGGCACCTCAGGTTGCATAACGAATGTTTCTAACCATTCTTTTATGCAACAGTAACCTGCATATTTCCCACCTGTGATAACCCAAGAATGTCCCAGTTGACAAAGTTACATATCATGTGCTCTAACAAACACTGTGCCTTCCCCTCTCATCTTGTAAATTAAGTCAATTTGCAGAGATACCAGAAAAAAAAAAAGTTTCACTTCTCTCAATTTGGAGACCTGGAATGAACTATATGATAACAACAAAGTGTCACTTAAATGGATAAGAAAACATATTTTATCTATGAATAATATAAGCTAGTGCGATGACAATATCACTTATTTCCTCAACCAATACATTCCACCCTAATGGGAAATAAAATACATTAGGTTTTCAATGTCAGTCCTCAGAGTGCTGCTGCTTTTCACTCTGTTCATCTAATCAGAGTGATTTAGGGATAGGATACTAGGTGAATGCAATCAACTAACAGGTGGGACAGAAAACCTAAAGCACTCTGTGTCCTGGTGAGCAGGAGTGAGAATCACTGATCTCTGATGTGTATAAAGCAACTTAACGCCAGTGTAGTGTGCAGGCTCATGTGGGGTGAGCAGGCATTTCATCTAGGATTTGGTTGGAATGAAAACCTGTAAACTCTGATTTATAATTAAAATCCTGTAAGGCCCAGCCCTCTACTCTTTATGGATTTTTAATGAGGTCACAGGTCTTAAAATTATAAATGAATGGATGAATTTGTCATCTCATTTAATCCTACTGGGTGCATATGAGGGCATGCATCAGTGAGGGATTCCTTGGGATGACAAAGTTTTTGGTCCTTATCCACAGATTTTCAACATGCAGACAACTCCTCTCCTACAAATACACACTTATCTGTCTTCCTCACTTTCTAACATTCTCTCTCTCCATGTCTGTGTCCACCTGCTTACCTTCCAAAGTCACCTCTTTCCCGGCCCGTTTCAGCGCCTGCACCGCCTCGTCGTGGGTCGCGTCCCGCAGATTAACACCGTTCACGGACAGGATAGCATCCCCGACATACAGAGCCTGTGTCTGATCCGCCGCAAGCCCCTTGAATATTTTACTGATGAGGATCGGCATTTTATTCTCCTTCCCTCCCTTGATGCTGATCCCGAGTCCACCGACCTCTTGCTTGGTTACCTTGACGCAGCGCTTTCTGTTGGCGATCGCCTCCGGCACTGTCTCCGGTAGGTCCGTGAAAGCGGTGCGCACAGTTTGGGGGCCGTTGTTGGAGTTGGTGTTATTGTTATTAAGATAAGCTCCATTGGTGACGCCGTTGGAGTTGACCGTGTCGGTAACATTGTCGTTTACACTTGTATCCTCGCAGATCAACGTGAGCGTTTCCTCGTTCAAGTTGACCAAAACTTTGTGCCACTGCTCTCGCACCAAAACCTCCAAAAAACCACTTTTTTGCACTCCGGTGGCACCCGAAACTCCCGTCGCTATTACCACCGCCATCTTTGGAGCATTTCTTTAAGATGGCATGTGAGTTTGTTCCCTGTGCTCTCTCACAATGTGACTTCCACTCAGTGCAGCCTCACACTCAGGCTGGACTTTGTCCCTCTGAAGTTTTGTGCGGGACTTATCAGCTGTCCCGTCCAGCCAGCCGGAGCTGTTTTGGCACAAGCGGCACTGCGCTCCGTCAGATCCGATCTGCTGGGTGGAGTTTGCTCCCCCAGCCGACAGGCAATCCCATCATCCCATCTCCAGACCCTACACACAAAATGTTTTCTTATAATTATCCAGAATATTTAACACATGAACAGCGGATGTTGTGGTAAATAAAGTACTGATAATATTAAAAATCTAGTGCATTTCCATCATAATGCAACTGATGTGTAATTCTTTTCAAAAATGAGAAGTCTGAGTTGTGTTGGTCCAGTATGCTCAAGAGATATCGAATTGGTACTGATGTGTATTTTTGATTAGTTATTTTTACATAAATGGGAAGAAAAAATAGACAAAACTAAAGTTTCCACTCTCGGACCGCGTTCACGCTGGAGATGTGAAATGATCGGTTACGCGCGTACAGGAATGCGCCTGTGCCGGTTTTCACTTATGAGAGAGAGAGAGAGAGNGAGAGAGAGAGACTTACATGTGAAGAACCCCCTCCGAGGCTTTGCTCTTCATCTTCATTAATATTATTATCCTAAAGGACATCCCCGGTCAGTGCTGCAGGCCGGTTAAATTTCAAACAAGTGCACCCAGACCATGAGGAGGTTTGAGGAGTGCAGGGTTCGTGTTACTATAATGATGCAGCCACTGGGTGCTCTGGTAGTCAAATGGATGTGACCTTCATCATGGTGAGCTGGTTCAAGCCCTGACAGACATCCGGAAGATGAAAACATGGTATGATGAGGCACCTGGCTGCACCAGGACAACTATGGTCATGATAATCATGTGAACATGAAGAAGCAGGATTAATGGGCACAAAAAACGTCTCCATCAGAAATATTCTATGACAACAAAATTTCTAAACAGAAGTTGCAGATACAGAGACTCAAATCTTAGATGTGCAGTTGATTTTCTGTCATGCGGTGGCACATGTCATTCACCTTCTTCATATGTAGCTCCATTTCTGATATAGCTACGCCATCTACTGGTGAAGTTTAAATTCTTTGACCATGATTCTGGCAGCCCTTTTTTTTTTTTTTAATTAAAAGCAAGATAGTGAAACAGCAGTGACCCAATTTGGGTCATGATAACAGTTTGCAAAATGCTGATTTAAAATATGCATCAGCAGAATTCCTGACCAGATATAAGACCTAACAGTTTAACTACATCATGCTTTATTGATTTTTAAGCTTAAAAGCAGCATAAAATTGCAAATCAGGTTTAGGTTTATGTAACAGTACTTCAAAATCAAGCAAGGTTCTTAAAATAAAATAGTGCATGCACAGTTTCTGAAGCAAAAGTGCTCAGAATTTATACTTTTCGTAACCCTAAATTACAATAATACATCCACATATTCACACTTGGATGAGGCTCCGCAAACACAAATCTGTCTTTATAGTGCACATTGTGTGTCTGTGCTGTGAGTTTCTACTCAACAACACTCTCTGGTCCTTTTTTATTTTAGTGGAATTATTCATTGTGCTGTGGGAATACATGACTTAGCCATGGGCTGTAAATGTAAAGCAAAAAAAGGAAAAATTGTGTCTGTGCTCTATAATTTGCATACATAAGTTAATTAGCATAAAATTTGATTGATAGAGGTCAAAAACAACTGTTTCTGCAGATGCTAACCTATGTTGAAGGATCAATATGGATATTATAGGAAATAAAGAGATTCTTATGTAATACTTTCAGTGTGCTCTATCTGTTAATAATTAGACCCAGTAGTATAATCATGAGGATACAGCTTTGCTATACCATCTAGAAACCAGGCTTCCTCACATAATTGCCTTCCAAACTACAAGTACACATAGGATCATTATTACAGAACTGTACCAAAGAGGTGGATCAGCTGGTTTATTTAAGAAACAGAGCAAAAGAGAAATTCTGAAATTATGCCTTTTGGTTTAATGAGGCGTAGGAGTTACAATTGATTTGGACTTTTATATGTAAATAAGCTAAAACGACCTTCAAAACAAACAAACAAAGATGATCAAATCTTAGAATGTGTGGGACTCAAATAGGCACACACCTTTTGTTTTTCTGTGAGCCATGAACTGGCTTGTTATGTGGCCAACAGACCAAGGTGCCCTGCTCAAGAGTACTTTAACAGAACCTCTTGCTGTAACATTGTCACAATGCACATTGCAGGAAATTTAAGTCAAGAAAGGAGCTTTTTTTTTTTTTTTTTAANTTTTTTTTTTTTTTTTAAACATCTGCTTACAAAAATTGAGTTACATTACTTTATCCTTTATGCCAACAAAACAAAGACTACAAGTTCGATCACCCTGCTGTGGATCTAGTGGATTGACTCTTGAATATTTTTCCTTAAAATTTCACCTTTTAACAGGCCACCATAAGATCAAATCTAAATGTGGCCTAAAAAGGGCACAATTACAACTCCATGCAAAGTAAAATTTACCCTGTATTAAGACATAAAGATGACATTAATAAGAATGCTGTATCATCTAACATTTAAAGTTTTATCAGCAATGAAATTCTTTTTAAAACTCAGTATATAAGACTTAATATTGCACTTTGCTAAACAAACTTAAAATTGATAACTGACTGGTAAGTTTATAAAAAAGTTACTGATTTCACATCAAAGATCAAGAGAAGTTTTTATTATTCAAGCTGGTGATTCTGACAACGACAAGATAATTAATGGTGCATCATCATAACTAAACAATAGATCTTTTCAAAGAAGCTGCAACCAGTAAAACAATAACCAGGGTCCAGGCCTCCACATAGTAGAAAGTTATCAGTCCCCCCCTCATAGTCTACAATACACTTCAAACATTTTGATTATCTATAGCCTTACAGCACAGATACCTGACATTTAACTCTGTCTTTTCTTCAGTACTTTACATTTACTATAGGTATACTTTGCAACCACTAAATCCCACTCTTCTCTTTGCGCCTGACTTCAAAGTGTAAAAATGAAGGAATAGACTGTATTGGGGAGTGTGAGACACTCTGAATTTTGTAGGACCTTCTTAATTGTTCCTCATCATCAGGAAGACTGGGATTGGGATGTACTGGCTTAGGGTCAAAGGTCGCATACCCTGCATAGGGCTGGATCTTCCCCAGGTTCACAGCTTCTGGCAGCTTTCTCAGATCTTCCTGAACCATCTTTAAATGGATAAGCAGGGTGCTCATCTGTGTTTTGAGGGTCTTCTCCAGCTGAGCCATAGCTTTCTTCACCGTCTCTGCATACAGAATACTGCAGACAGTTGTGTCAGTCCAATCCTTGGTATGTGGAATAGAGGAGGACGGGAAACTCTGAATAAGATGGAGGTGGTCTTCATTATGTGAGAGAAGCTCCAGCTCAGTGCTTCTCCTCTGGAGCTCAGTGATTTCCTCCTCCAGCTCTTTGATCAACTCTTCATCCTGTTTTTCTGCTGCTTTCTGCTTCTTTTTAATCAGCTCAATCAGCTCAGCCTGGCTTCTATGAATGGAGGTCACCACTACAGTGAAGAGCTTAACACTCTTTTCTATCGCTTCATCTTTGTCTTTTCTCTTACACTGAACTGATGCTTTCATTTCCTGAACCTTTTTTTGTCTTTCCTGTATCCTCTCCTTCACTTCTATCCTTCTCTTTTCCAACTGAGCCTTCTTCTCTTCATACTCTTCCTCTAAAGGGACAGTATCATGAGCCTTATGTTCTTTACACATGATGCAAACACATATCTGGTCATTCTTGCAGAAGAGCTCAAAAATCTTGTCATGTTTCTTGCACACTCTGTCCTCCAGGGTCTGCACAGGATTGATCAGCTTGTGTCTCTTCAAGGCTATGACTCGCTGATGAGGCTCAAGATGAGTCTCACAGTAAGAGGCCAAACAAACAAGGCAAGACTTCAGGGCTTTGAGCTTGGTGCCAGAGCAGATGTCACAGGGGACATCCACTGCTCCGGCAACTTCATGGTGATGGCTGCTGCTGCTGCTGTTGGCAACAGACTTCCAGAATTGAGTTACAATTTCTGAGATCAAAGTATTGACAAAGACAACTGGTCTGGTTGCAAAACACTTTTTACACACTGGACAATGACAATAGTAATTTTTGTCCCAGTATTTTGTGATACAGGCCTTGCAGAAGTTGTGTCCACACGAAATAGAAACAGGGTCAGAGAAAACATCCAGGCAGATGAAGCACAGAAACTGCTCTGCAGACAGGAAACTGCAGGCTGAGGCCATTGCTAGAGGAGAGGAGAGGAGTTAATATGTTGTATACGCAATGAGATAACCCAAAAATTTAGAACAAAGGTTTGTTATAAACGTGATTAAGATTTTTGCAGCATGATAGAATTCTTATAATAAGAGTGTCATGGTGTCCACATATCTTTATTGTACCGAAAACAACTCACATTTTAAAGTAGCTCTTTAGTTTGCTTTACTAGAAATATGTTGCTGGTGAAAAGGCATCTGACATTTAAAAGCAAAATAATCTCTGTCAGCCAAAGCATTAAAAAGCATAACCAAAAAGTATTAAGATCATACCAGTGACTCATCTAATAAAAAATAGCATCAGCAGTTTTTAGGTGGTTTGAGATTACATAGCAACCCATGTCAGGAGCTGTTAAAGACACAGGACTCAAAAATGCAGACTAGGGCACTCAGGATGTTCAGAAAGAGAGAAAAATCCAGTGTCAGGAGTGAAATGCACAACTACAAAAAAAAAAAAAAAAAAAAAAAAAGACAAACTCAGGACAAGCAAGGAATCAACTTACATGAGTGCTAGATGGAAACAACACAATATGGCAAATAAAAGCATAGTATAAGTATACAAAGGGTAATTGACAAATGAGGAACCGGTGTGTCAACTCAGGAAGCCATCTGATAGGCTGAGGTGGGTCAGGTGTTCCAAGGAGTTGAGAGAAACACCCTTTCACAAATTTGAGAGGAGAGGGACAGAAAAAAGAGCAAGACGGAGAGGACAGAGGAATCAAGGAGAAACAATGAGTGACACTTATTTAAACGTAAATCAATAATATGCTCTTAAATAATAAAGCCAAGACTGTCAGGAGAATTACTGACAAAATAATCACGACAAACACTAAACTCAAAGTGCATGAAATGCTATAACAATAAAATTAATCCTGCACACATAAACTTTACTTGAAGGCCGATGGATAATTTTTTTTTCATTCCTTAGGGAGCAAAATAAATAAATAAATAAATAAATAAATAAATAGAAACAGCTGTTTAGCAGAAAAAGTTTATCTGTGCAGTTATTTAAGTTTCATTTCTGTTAAAAAAAACAGGAAATATGGTTCCTTAATGTTAACCCTTTAAAAGCTGAGGCTTTATAAATAAGTTAGTAGAATATATTATTGATTTGATTGATTTTTGATTTCCCTTTTGTTTAATGCTGGAGTGTTGTGTTATAACTTAACACTGAATGAAACTATGGGAATTAAGTCTAAAGTAACAAAGGAAATATTCAGGTTCTAAATAAATATATTAACAATGAATCTAAAATTCTCAGGAATTATTATCAAAATCACATTATATTACATGTCACAAATTGCTCGACCTGATGAAGCTCTTCAGGGGTTAACATTTACTAGGAGGAAGAGATGGGAGGAGTATGCTGAAGGGTGGCATCACATATTACATCATTTACACTGAAAAGAAACTAAACGTTCTAGCCCTGCGTCAACCTCAATAACTTATCAAAATCGTTCAGTTTCTACATTTCTACACATAGAGACACAGCAGAGGCAACATCACCATCTATAAAGGTGAAGTTCAACTGCACTTTTAATATGTCAACTTGATGATATCTGATATTTTAGGATGTTCAGAGCTGTTGCATGTAATGTAGCTGCCATATTTTGTTCATTAATCCAGATACATCAATGCCTGGTTGTTGTTGTCATACTTATTTGGTGAATGGTTTTAAATACATTTGCCATAAATTTTTATTAAACTATAGTGAACAGAGTTTTCCTAGAGTGAAAGAAATTTGACAGTAGTGTTCCTGTCACTTTTTGGTGTATTTGATGTTATGCAATATGAAATTATATCTCATCCATTGCATTTATCAGTCTGTAATATGAATTGCATTATTGTCATCTTTAGTAATCATGATTGTTTTTGTGTCAAATATCTTCTGATACTGTTTTAACAATACCTTCACATTTTAATCTATGAAGTCATGTCTCCTCTCCTCTAGCAATGGCTTCAGCCTGCAGTTTCATGTCTGAGGAGCAGTTTCTGTGCTCTATCTGTCTGGATGTTTTTACTGAACCTGTTTCTACTCCATGTGGACATAACTTCTGTAAGTCCTGCATCACGAGGCACTGGGAGAGCAGCGAGTTATGTCAGTGTCCACTGTGCAATGAAAAATTCCACAAAGGACACAAGCTTCGAGTCAACACGGGATTCAGAGACGTTGTGGAAAACTTCAAGAAACTTAATTTGATAGCTAGAAATATGTCTCCAGTCCAACCAGGAGAGGTGCCATGTGACTGCTGCTCTGGCACCAAGCTCAAAGCCTTTAAGTCCTGCCTGGTATGTTTGGCATCTTATTGTGAGACTCATCTTGAGCCTCATCAGAGAGTCACAGCCTTGAAGAGACACAAGCTAACTGATCCAGTGCAGAACCTGGAGGACAGAGTGTGCAAGAAACATGACAAGATTTTAGAGCTCTTCTGCAAGAAGGACCAGATTTGTGTTTGTGTCATGTGTAAAGAACATAAGAAGCATGATACTGTCCCTTTAGAGGAAGCATATGAAGAGAAGAAGACTCAGCTGGTTAAGAAAAAGTCAGAAATGAAGAAGATGATACAGGAACGACAACAGAATGTTCAGAAAATAAAGGCATCTGTGCAGTCTAAGAGGGAAGATACAGATGAGGCAACAGCCAAGATTGTTGAGCTCTTCACTGTACTGATGAGCTCCATTCAAAGAAACACATCTGAACTGATTGAGCTGATTGAAGAGAAGCAGAGAGCAGCAGAAAGACAAGATGAAGACTTGATCAAAGAACTGGAGGAGGAAATCACTGAGCTCCAGAGGAGAAGCACTGAGCTGGTGAGTTTCTCAAATACACAAGACCACCTCTATTTCCTCCAGAATTTCTCCTGCTCCTCTTCCTCTCCACACACCAAGAACTGGTCTCACACCACTACCTGCAGCCATCTGTGTGTGTGTGAAGAGGTGAGCAGAGCTACGGTGCAGCTGAAGGAGATTCTCACCAACATGATGGAGTGGAGGATTGGACAACTTAAAGTATGCGCTGATAAAAGCACAAATGAAGAAACTAGCATAATGAAGAAACCAACAGATGTGGTCAGCCATTTGGAGAACCTTCCTGAAGTGACCAAGCTGAAGATAATCCAGCAGCAGTATGCAGTGCACATGACTTTTGACCCTAACTCTGCAAATGATTGGCTCTTATGTTCACAGGATATGAAAGAAGTTCAACCAGGTTTCATTTGTTTTTGTGAAAACCCAAAAAGATTTGATAGATTTGTCCACATTCTGGGAAACAAGGGCTTCTCTACAGGGAGATTCTACTATGAAGTTCAGGTTAAAAACAAGACTGGATGGGATTTAGGAACAGTCAGAGAGTCAGTTGGTAGGAAGAAGAAATTCACAATGACCCCCAAGAATGGAACCTGGATTATAAGGTTAAGGAAGGAAAACAAATACCAGGCTCTACTAGAATCTCATGGCCATCTCCCCCTAAGAAATAAACCTGACAGAGTTGGAGTGTTTGTAGATTATGAGGGGGGATTGGTGTCTTTCTATGATGTGGATGCTGCAGCGCTCATCTTCTCTTTCACTGGTTGCAACTTCAGAGAGAAGATCTTCCCCTTCTTCAGCCCAGGTCCTGCTGAAGGTGGGAGAAACTGTGTTCCTCTTATCATCACTCCTGTCAAAATCACAACCAACAAATCCACATGGGCAGCAGTGTATGACTATCTCTACATTATTTTTACCATCTTTGCTCTGTTCTGGATTTGGTTTCAATAAGCATCACAGTAACTTTTGCAAAAACAGGGACAAAATCTGACTTGTAAAGCTCAATTTCTTTTCTTTTTTTCCCCTCTTAAAAAGGGCTCTTTGGAGATGCCACCAGAGGGAGCACTCTACTCGCCCTGTGGAGCACTCCTTAACCAGAATAAACTAGGGGAAATGTTCAGACATTTTCTTGCACATAGAATCATCTGTAAATATAATAAATACATTGTCAATATTTTCTGCATATTGTGTAACGTTTATAAATGTAACTTGTCATTTAATGTAACAGCAGAACATCTACAATTTATCCTTTTCTCACTTTCTCAAATTGCTCAACATATCTGAAATGTTGTGCAAGTTGATGAATCTAACAAAACTGGGTACTGATTGAAGGCAATGGTTCTCTAACTGTGGCACGTGTCCCTCTGATGGTACTTGAAGTGCATTCTGGTTGTTGTTGAGGTGGTACTTTGGTGTATTGTTTGCTATAGTTTGCTGTTTTGGTCTGAAAACCACTGATTTAAGATGATCATTTGTATTCTGGTGGGCCCCCAGAATGTCAAGAACTTTATTAGTCTGCATTCAGGCTCTGAATAGATTCTCTTCATTAAGGAGGACAAGGGACCTGAAGCTTTTTTGAATGCAACATTACATGGAGATGCAGCAGGACATACATTCTCCAAAAAAAAAAAAAAAAAAAAAAGATCTATATGAATGGAGATGTTTACATTACAGCATACTGGTTCTGTTTGTACATTAGGACAGTCAGTCTGCCGAACTGAACATATAGTAATAATGATCTTATAAGTCTGACATTTTTTCCCACTATTAAGAAGACAATGTGAGACCAAGCAATAACAGATTTTAACAGGTCAAAGGTAAACACAGTTAATAGCATATTTCTCTAGGTTTATAGAGCAAATATTATAACATCCACCTTTAAAAAGCAATATTATAAATGGGAAACTCTATTTGAGTGATTCACGTTTTTATCTTTATATCAATTTATATTATTTATATTTATTTATGTCAGTTCTAATTGTCTACAATTCTAATAGACCACAGTTTTGACTTTGTCCTCATCACAGCGGAGCATTGTGGAGAGACAGAGAGAGAGAGAGAGAGAGAGAGAGAGAGAGAGAGAGAGAGAGAGAGAGAGAGAACGAGAGACATTGTTGGAAAGAGTAACACAAAAGGGCAGAAAACCAGCTAGAGTGCATCTAGCTGGTTTTCTGCCATTCTTCAACTTCCACTTGGAAAATAGTTCAGCAGCATAAAATCTAGACTTGAAAGCTGGAATCACAACTTATTTAGAAATCTCTCTCTCTCTCTCTCTCTCTCTCTCTCTCTCTCTTTTCGCACACATGCACTAGCTGAGAGAAGGATGGAAAACCAGCATCTGTACTAGACCAGTCAGTCATTAAAATCTTGTTATTTTTGAATAAGGAAAAAATAGGTCAAGTTTGAAAGTGAGCGGTTTGGAAAGAACATAAGGTCAGATATTACAGTCTACATGTGATGCCAATATATGTAACCCTGTGTAACTTATTGATGCACCTTTTGGCTATTACAGATGGAAATATAATATGCAATAAACTATCAGTTGTTAACAAGTCATCCAGTTTCACAGCCTATGTATGTTGTTTCCCAGATTGTTAAGATTTAGTGGTATAAATGACAAATTTGTTGAATTTACTCACATTTTACTGCACTAGCTGCACACATCTTTTATTTAACAACTCCATTCATGCCTGAACATGGTGTTTGACATTCTTCAACATCAAAAGATGAAAAAGTTAGAAAATGTGTCAGAAGGCCATGTTTTTTTCTGTATAGCAAACCGCCACAGATCCAGTGGCCAATAGTTCAGGAAGGTGTCAAAGAAAACGCGGCCAAAAAACACATCAGTCATATTGTCAGATGTGCTGTAGTGTGCCAGTTCCTCAGCTGGTCAGCGAGTTTGACTCTTTGCTTAACAAAGAAGAACATTCAGGTGATAAAACCTTGAAAATGTGGACTGTATTGACCATGTAGCTGTTGCATCAATGTTAGAGAAGCTAGAGATCACGTCCCATACATGTGCAATATGTTAATAGAGAAGAGAGAATAACCATTATGTAGAATTACTGTGTTTTAAAAGTTGAGCTGACGCTGTTATGTTGATCAACTTACAGTGAGTGTAACGAGGGAAAGCTGAAAACCGTGCATCTGCAGACATTACCAACGTGTAACTTTAACACACACCTCTGCACTCAACAAAGCATAACAAAGCTGAAAGCAGATGTGTTCAGCACAGTGTCAGTCCCCCACTCATCCAAGCTCCTGATGAGTCCAAGTTTCCACTGTGTCACTATTTATGGAAGCATGAACAACCCTACAGGGATTAGTACAGGTTTTCCACTGTGACCTCCAGGTAAGGTTGGGGAGAGAGGTCAAAAGGTCACCACACACTGTCAGTGAGGCTTAGAAAGTTTGGGAAACTTCAGGTCTTGTGATAACATGACCATGCTGGACTGCAAAAAGGGAATCCTCAAAAAAGAGGTCTGCAATAACAGCACGTGTGAAAAGAGAAATGTGTGCAAAAGAAATTTAAAAAGACATCAGTTTACTCAGATTAGGGATACCATATATGTTACATTTCATATTTAGAACAGTTTTGTGGTATCTTCTCTGTCATGATTGGCTGGGGAACTCTGAAACTCAAATCAACACAATTAAACTCATGATGGTGTCTGAGCCACTTTGTTCTTTATCAACATTTTAACATGGGCCATTTTTATCATCAATCTGATTTCACATATGGTTATTCACACACACACACACACACACACACACACACACACACACACACACACAAAGCCTTCAATTGACCCACACACAATACTTCAATCAAGCTATGTATGCATACATTTCTTTATTTCTTTTGTTATTTTAATATTGCTTCTTCAAGCAATATGGTATAGCATACCAGTTGTTTGCTTTTTTTTTTTTTTTTAAAAAACCCTTACCAAAAATTTTGGCTAAAACCATTTGGAAGGAGGTCTTGGTGAATGTAGGGCAATGTAAAGGTAGAGCAGCTATGTTGTTAGATAACATCTAGCATGTATTTGACTGACCTAAAACCTAGATAACACATCCATGAAAATAATATTTAGGATACAGGACTTACAGATAAATGTGTTTCTTGTCTACGGTAAATCTGGGGTTTCTTCTTTTTTCTTCTGTTATCCTCCAATCATCAAGATTCCATAATAATCCTCCTGAAGGCAGCACAGGTGCTGATACTGAAGCAGTCACTCATCCAGCTGAGATTATTTCAACTTTAAACTTTATTGCCACAAAGACAAATTAAGACATTGTAGCCCTAAGTAGTTTTAGCTCCATGATTACAGAATTGGATCATAATAAAGAGATTAAACATTTGGTACAAAAAATACAAATTTATTTTCAAATACTGCAGTTTGCAATATTTTTCATTTCAGATACAGGAAGAGGAAGTGTGAAGTACAGTTCAAAGAGTAATAAAAATGTTAGCACACAGAAATATATACAATTCACGTGTACATTTTTAACACTGTGTATTTGATACACACTCAGTCGAACAAACTATACAGTAAGTATTTACAAAACTTTTGTCATTATAAAAAAATTGTTCTTTTAACAAAGACCACTGAATTTTATATTATATCCTAGAAAATGCACTTTTGCATTTATTGATGGGGACATAGACACTATTTGGCAACAGGGGAAGGATTTCAGGAAGATGTTAGAAATAACACGAAGTCACAACAGTGGCCTCTTTTCTCTAGACTGAGCCATACTTTGGACCAGGTCAAAGTCCACAGTCTTGCTATTTAAAAAATGTGTCCCTTAGGTGGAAAATGCCGTTAAAGGGTAACAGCTCAACATACTATAAACTTCTGGATGCACTCTCTGTGTTGTTTATTCCTACAGAAGTAGATAAAATTACTGTATATATATATCTATATGCCACAGGATTTAAGTCATTAGCTTCTAATTAGCAAAACTGAAGAAAACACTAATGTGTACACAGGATGTTGCACAATAAAATCCCTCTGCAAGAAAGGGAGACTGATTCCCTAAAATCACAACCTTAGAAAAGGCTTCTCATCTAACTCTAACACATATAATCATTTTTACACATGTGTAACAAACAAAAGGGCTGTTTGATAGTTGAAATCTTTCTACTTTTTAAAAAAAAAATTTAGTTCATAAAGGGAATTTCATTGCTCTTCATCCCACCTCACAATAATTCCTCAAAATAATGAGCACCTTTGTTTTCTAGCTGCAATCTGGACTTTGTATTCCTTAAAACTTCATTTTTAAAATTTCATTATCATCTTATGGTGACCTATTGACCTATGACCTCACAGTGTGCAGTATGAGCCTATATCCTCATGCCACTATACCCCAGGTCTGAGGGCTGCCACACAGCGTTGTCTTGGGGGCAGTGGTTGTGGCAGGCACATGTCAGGATCACCATGACCGGCCTCTTGCTGTTTTTGCCATTGGCACACTGGAACTCTACCAGGGCGGTCTTGGTTCTGTGAGGGGTGCAGCAGCGGCCGTCGGTACAGGAGCCACAGTAGCGAGGCTTGTAGGCCTGGATGCTGGTGCAGTTCTTGTAGGAGAGGTGGACGGCTTTGTCACTCCTCACCACCCTCTGACATTTACTGCCTCTCTAGAGAGAAAGAAGAAAGAAAAAGATCTTTACAGCACTGGAGTTTTCAAAATTCAAAATTCTACTCAAGTAAGAAGTATTACCAATAAACTGTACCAAAGCATCAAAAGCAAAATTGGTTATTGTGCAGAGTGGTCCCTGTCAGAGTATTAAATTATTGATATGTTGACACAGTATCTGGAACATGTCAAACCAATTTTAAAGCAAGCATAAAAACCAGAACGTATAAGATCTGTCTTGGTCTAAAACCTTAAACATACCTTTTGTGTAAGCTGCATCAGGTGCGTCTGGTCCTGTTGGTCCTCACAGGGTCTGACTATACATAGTCGGCTCTGCTTCACCATCTCACAGCGCTGATTCTTATTGGTCACTCTGGTGGACACGCCCGTGCCACAGGTTTGAGAGCAGGCGCCCCACTCTGTGGTCTGCTCAATGCAGTTCAGGCTGGGGTCAAAGTTCACTGTCTCCTCCTGACGATAGGCTGTAAGAAAAATAGATGGAGAGAGGAGTGTGGGTTAAATAGATTGCATTTTTAAAAAAAATCAATGCAGTTAAAGTTGTACAACATTTTTAAAGTAATGTAACATTGCTTATTTTAAAGTTGATGTTTAGTCCAGTGAAATTCCAAGGAATTAATAGCGTAGAGTTGGAGGTTATAGTTTGTATAAAGATGATTTCCTCCCTCTAAGTGTGTACTTCACTTCACACTATTTCCAGTCTACTTACCTGCCATGGCAAAGCCGCCCAATGTGCTGGACTCAGCCTGGGGTGCACATACCCACTTCTCGCAGCACTCTCCAGGTACCTGGACCCTCCGTGGCATGAGACAGTCCGGCCCGGGCAGCATCACATCCACGTTGCAGCGTGGCACGCAGGCAATCTGCCCATCCCGACATATACACTGGTACTTACAGCTGGGAAAGAACATCTGTCCGTTCTGGTAGACAGAACCATCTAAAACACAGACGTCACCCTCAAGAGCTGCAGGAGAGAGACAAAGTAGAATGGTTCTGAATGAAATGAATGGTTTTATCTCAGTCATAAGGGCTGAATGATGTTATATCTTAACATTATGAGGCACAAAAGTCTTGTTTGATGGTAAATGCCTTTACTATAATGCTTCTTAGTTTGGGTTTGAGCAAAATATTAGATAGAGGTTCACCATTAAACTGTAATCTGGCCTCTGAAGATACAATGACAAGCATGAGCCCACTTACCCACACAGATGCCGGTCCTCTTATGGATGTCGGCTGTATAGTCACACTGCAGCCCTTTACGTGTGTCACAGGGGGTTGTTTCAGAGCAGATCTCGCCTTTCTGACGGGCACACACCAGACAGCAGGCACAGTCGTCCAGAATCAAGGGCACCCTGGGGGGACACATGGGGGGTTCCTTGGGGCAGTTGCACCTTTGAGGACACACTTGAGACCAGACTTGTGTAAATACCTGGGGAGGATAGAAAATACCCCTTATGTCTCATGTGTCATGCAACTTTTAATTTTCATATAAAATTGTATAAAATCATACAAAAAGCTCTTTACAGCTGGAACAAAATGCTATAAACAGAAAAAAACATTGAATAATAATATATGTTAGACCTGATCAACAAAACCTGATGAACAATTTTACATATCTCATGATAGAGCTGATATACAGTATGTAGTATGGCTAACAATGAATACTCTAAATTTTCAGTATTCTTTTCAGACTGTTCTAGTTTGGATGAAAAGTGGTACAAAATCATTTATTGAAACTCTGGTGTTTATAGATGCTTTCATCGGCAAGAAATATGAGAACACCAACTGGAAATATAAATTTATAAACTGCTTCTTCTTCGACAGCTGCATATCTAGAACAGATGTTATTTTTTTAGTAAAATTTTTTTATCTCATTTAAGCTATTGTCAAACCTTCTTAAGAATAGTTTATCATTGAGGATAAAGCATTATCTAGATAAAAACATAAGAGAACTCATGCAGGGTTTGTATGACACTCAGTTGCTATAAAGCATACCTGTGCTGTAAAGCAGAAGATAAAAACAGCCCTCTTTGTCAGTGCGGTGATCTTCATGTTGAATAAAGCAGAATTAAAAAAGGCTGGAGCCCAGTCAGAAAGCGTTGTCTTAACTGTAGAGGATGACTGGAGCTGTGTTGTGTCTTTTGGTTAAGGATTGAATTTTCCCTCCTCTCTTGCTGTGGTTGTTGTAGAAAGTTGTAATCTCTTTGTTGTTCTGGCTGGAACCTGAAGACCAGGACCTTTTATAGCCGAGATGTTCTGCTGGCACCATGATGACAAACAGAAAGGAATGTTTGGAGAGCAAGATGAGAGAGAGAGAGAGAGAGAGAGAGAGAGCTTAATTCAACATTCTGCAAACAATATTCAACCTGGCTATTAATTTAATCTAATGTAAATTTGCACTCACTCTTTTCTTAATTTTTAACATGAACGCACACAGACACACATTTCATGCTTATGGGGATTCCCTCTTTGCTGTCAGTTCTTGTTCTCACATGGGACTTGGGGGTTGTCAGGCCCTTCATGAGTGGGTGGTGACCTTTTAACCTCCTTCCAGGAAGGAGTGCAGTGGAAAACCCTAATATTCCCTGCAGGATTGTTTCTGCTTCTAGAAATAACTACACAAAGGAAAATTTAGGAACATCATTACCTTGAATCAGTGGAGGACAGACACTGTGGTCAACACATCTGGTCTGAAACAGCTGGGGCATGTGGAATTATGAATAAAGATGACTGGATCCCTGAATGGAATATCTTTTTTTTTTTTTTTTTAANTTTTTTTTTTTTTTTTTTAAATCAATGTTGTGTAACACTTAAGAGATGGATTGCATTATGTGTCTTTTGGGTGGTTTTACAGTATATTTTCAGTACTACAAAATTTGGTCCAACTCAGCATTAAAAAAACAAACATGTAATGCACTGCTGCATGCCGCTAATCATATTCTGAGTATATATGAAAATGAATCTCTGAGGTCAATATCTGATGACTACATGGAAATCACAGTTTATGATTACGATGATATTCAAGGAAAGCCAAACCTATTTTTCAAGTTCAACAGGACCCCTGCCAAAGTTTTGTGCAGTTGAAGATGTATTTGGCTGTAAAACTAAGCTAAACTTGCTCCGGTCGTTTATGAAACACACAGCTGAAACTCATTCTTTTGGAAAACAGACTTAAACGGGAATTTATAAAGATCCCATGGAAAGGGAAAAGACGAAATGTTCGGATCAACTGCAACAGTTTATATGTAAAACTCTTATTAAAACCCAACCTCAATGTGTTTGGACATGATGTCTTTGTCAAAAGTTGAGATAATAAAAACACCTGGTGGTAACTGGCTGATTAGGACCAGGTGTTTCGAGTACTACCTAATATGCAGGAAGATAACAAAATAAGATTTAACACAATGCATTTCATACATCGCAGCTCATTTTACAAAACTGGTCATCACAAGAAGTCCAAAAAAAAAAAAAAAAAAAAANAAAAAAAAAAAAAAAAAAAGATGAATGAAAAAGAGAAAAAAGAGACAAGCATGTTGTTTCTTTTTGCATAATGAGTCATGATATTGTATGTAAGGAATCAATGTGGCTTAGTTTTCTTTCTTTTTGCATACAACTTACAACTTTCAATGTGTTATACGTACTTTATGATTTTGTAAATTCCTGGAAATATCAAGTATCTTAAATATGTGAATTAGACATAAAAAATCTCATCCCATCTGGTTTGAATAATATTTTCATGCAAGTCTAAATTTGATATCCAGCTCAAATTCCTTAGACGTTGCTTCTTGTTTTATCGATGAACATTCACTCCTCCAAACACGTCAATGATGGACTTTGTAAAAGACTTGTGATTCCATGGGTGGATCACTCTGCCAAAATCTTGATTCAGTGCTGTTCAAACAGTTTGCTAGTGGAAGTTAAAGAATGTCAAACTTCCCAGCATGCTGTGTTTGCTGACAATGAGAGCCTCTGCTGCTTCACCTCTTTTATTTCAGGCTTTTTAAGTAATATACATCTCTGCTACGCAACTAGACTGAAACAGAGACTAGAGCATTCATTAACTGTTTCTTCAGACAGGAATGACCATGCAAACCTGAATATTATGAGATGTAAAAACACATGAAGTAGTGTTGTGCTATTTTTCCTCAAGTCCAGCCATCCAAATATCAATCATTCAGATATGATTGCCTGTGAGCGCTCCAGGACATTGTTATTCATTGGATGAATTTATTGTGACCTTGACAGAATATGGATTGCAAACTCAAACCTCTGTCGGGGTTTGGGCAGCTAAACACTGCTGCAGCATCTAAACTTCATGACTTTCTAGCTTTAGTGACTTTTGACATCATTCAGTGGAGCATTACAGTACATGACTGAGAACGGGGAAAATTTCAACTATGGCAGCAAGATTTTTTGCCTCATTGCTTTTAAAACTTAAACTAAAATCAGGGTATGTTGTCCACCAACTTGTTTTAAGGCTTATACTTAACCACCGTAACTATACTGTAGTTGCCATGTTCAGGTATTCTTGGAATTGCCAGTCACCAATAGCAAAAAAAAACAAAAAAAACAAAAAAAAAACTGTAGTGAACATTCAAGAAGAAACCTTATGATCAATAATCATCAATCATCATCTTAGAAATAATTCATTTTCATGCTTTTGGCCATTGTCTTCATCATTTCCTTCCCCAGTTCAAAAGCCAATGTCACTTCATATAGTAAATTCTTTTCACTTTTTCCTCAGCAAAGGCATTTATTGTGGCAAAGAAAAAAAGGATAAGAAAAAAAAAATGTATGTGCTGCAGCCATACAAGTTGGATATCTCCCGGAAATGGTGTGGGGAGTGTACCTACGCACATTAATGGTATCTGTGAAATATTTCCACTCTACTCTGTGATCCACAGTAGGTGAAAGGAGGTATGTTGGAGAGAGGAACATATGAAAGAGACAAAGATGGAGGAGTGAGAGGAAGAAGACAGGCATTGGCACCTTGTGAAGAAAGGGACAGATGGAGGGAAAGGTGAAAGAAAGGATGCAGAAACTGACAGAGCAGATACTGTGACAGCAAAGGTGGTGTTAACTTTGTGTCCACTTGCCAATGTTTCCTTATTTCTGCATGAATGCTGTCAGCTCGTCTGTCTGTCTGGGGAGTGTATTCCCAGGACCTATTGTTTTATTATTGTAGGACCTATAGAACATATTGTTGAGATATTAGACCTTCTGTTATTGTCACATTCGTCTATTTTACACCCTTAAAGTGCACATCGCCATCAAGAAACGTTTCAGTACCACTTCAAACTGAGATTTGACACATTCTTTCTAAACAAAGCACAGCAACAGCCTTTACCTAATAATAGCTGTTCTGTTGACCTGGTAGTTGTTGGTGCTGGACTGTTCTCGGTTTTCAAGCCTTTTGTCAGCACATATTTATTCTCAAATCCAATCCATTATTAGTCCTCTGTCTAGACTCTAAAGCAGAATTGAAATTGAATATTAACATGTTTATGGATGATGTGTTTATTATTTTGTGTTATGCCATGAAAAGATGAATTTTACATCTTGATATATTACATCTTCCTTTATTATATGTAAATAAATTCTATAAAATATAAAATAAAATTATTTGCACAGGACCACATACTGTGGATGCTGGGAAATGTGTGGTCGATCCTACTGTCAGGTGATTTTTCTTTAAATTACACTTCCTAGTGAGAGGTTTCCCTGTATTTTCTTCCTCTCTTTCTCCTCTTTCTTATTCTCTCCTCTGCACGTCTGTTTACTCTACATCCTTCACAGATTGGCATATAAAGTTGAGTGCCTTTCAAAAAGTTGCAGGCCAGGTGGCAGTCAAACTGTGAGTTTAACTGCTTGGGAGGCCACCACAGGGAGGGTTTATTTATTGTACGCCATTGTATATGAGCTAAGAGACTGGGACAGAGGGAACTGTGTCTTAAGGTGGGTGGTAGTGCATGGACACAATATGAGGAATCTACCAAAAAAACATGTACTATGGAAAAACTCAAGATGCATTGCAACAGATTTTATAGTCAATTAAAGTAGACAGAGGCATGAGGCCATCATGTAAGGAAGGTGTAAGGAATGCTTTTGTTTAGTGGGTACTGAGAGGATTATTTGGGAATCAGAGCAAAACATTTGAAACATAATTGTTTCTTCTTGTTGGTCTAGTTGATCTGAGTAAATATATATAGTAAATATAGAGTAAATATGTAGTTGATATGATCAAAAATTGCCCAAAGATAATTTCATCAGGAAAGTAATTTATTCACATTTGTGTTATTTTTCTTTCATGATTTCAGCCAGCTATTTTCTTTACCCAGTCACAGTTTTGCTTATCACTTTTTTTTCTGATTTTTAATCTTCATTGAAATGAGCCTTACTTGTGGCTTATGTCATAAGGCACAGGTGAGGCACAAGTGTTCAAAGTTAAAGCTATACCGGTGGTTTTGCATGTTTCAGCCCAATAAATACTACCTGCGTACACATTATGTTATTGCCAACCATTTTTCAAAACATAAAACCAAAGTTTAGTTTTTGTGTTATTTTTCCAAATCAGCTAATCTTTAAAAATCAAATGTTCAGTTGATACACCTACTTTAAAATTCAGTGTGTCTCCTGCTAATACTTATGCAGGATTGTAGAAGGCACTGTCGTTTTAATTTCTTGGTAAAACCAGTTTTCTCCTGGGACTGTATTCCCTGGAGACATAAATTTCCTTCCATATAGCTCTGTGTTGTATCAGTAATTTTGACAAAACAAATTTAATGGATGTCATGTTTGAAGTACTTATCTGAAGCACCTTTCAAATCTCTACAAGCTGATTTTTATAGCATACTGGAATGAACTGAAACCAGTCAGTGGAAGTCTGGAAGGTAAGAAAAAAACAATTCTCATAATTACTGCTCCAGTGTTCTGGAAAATGTAGGTAGCAGTACTGTAAAGTGTATGTGGGTTGTATTTACTGGGCTCACACATGCAAATTCACAGGTGTGCTCCTTTAACTCCCTTATTTTTTGAGAGGACATCATGCTGGGTCTTCACAGCTTGTCTTTGCAGCTGGAGGGACTGCATCGAGTTGATGGAGCTGCTTGTTTTCACTTCTTTTTGGTTGGAGGACTGAACACATGGCCGCCATGTGGGGGAAAATCTTCTATGAAAAAAAACAAAAACCTAATTTATGACCATATTTTATTTTTAGCTGCAATCTGAGAGTGCCAAAAACACAGCTAACTCAGGGTGGCCTTACTGGAAAGATGAAACACACATATTTTATACAGCAAGGAGGACCAGCTCATAGCTTTAACCAGATGTTGAATGTTTGAGACATTAGTTGAAGTGTAGCTGAAAGAAAATTTCAATGTACTCAGCACCACAGGTTGGTACCTTCCATAGCAGCTCTTAAAGGCCCTTTATGTATTTAAAAGATGCATTTTTAATGTCATTCTGCAGTGTATCTATGAAGTTACTGTGTAAGGTTTTTCTGACAAAAAGCATCAATTAGTAATTTAAATTCCAAAAGAGGTAGGTGTGTCTGTGTCAGTTTAAATAAAATATCTGGTTGGCAGATGGTAATCTGTTTTGTATGTCCCCTCTCCAATAAAATACACATGGTGAAAAAACAGCATTCTGTAAGTGATGCATCCAGCACGATAACAAACATGATCATAAGTTTGATCCAAAGAAAAAAAGAAAATGATCCCAAAGCTCAGAAACAGAAAATAGCAATAATGCATCTTAATCAGAGGGAACTAAAAGCTTTGATAACATAGAGCAGGTGTAACTGTAAGGAGACAGTCAGAGGGAGGGGGAGGAGCAGCACCTGATAGGTCAGTCATTTACATAATAAACCTGAAATTTTATTTGTCCACAATTCTTGACTTCAAAAAAATGGGTACTCCACAAATATTTCCACATCAGATGTATTGTATTGTCATGGGGAGCACTATTCAGCATGTAAAAATTGCTATTGCAGTTATTTGTGACTGTAGAAGATGCTGTGAAAAGTTAGGAAAACTGACTTTTATGACATCACAACTTTTACTGTGTGTTGGTGCTTAAAACGTCAGAACTAAAGCACTAAAAAGCAACTGAAGCCATTCCTAGAACATCTGAGCAAATTCAGTCCTGAGGGCCATATAAACTTACAGTGTTTGTCAACTGCATCCTGTGCACACAGAAAATGACGTAAGTTTGCTGAGAAATTACAACAACCACGTGTTGTTTTTTTCTTTTCTTTTCTTTTCTTTTTTTTTTTTTTAAATANTTTTTTTTTTTTTTAAATATATTTACCCTAAAGCATCTTATAGGTTCCTTTTATTCACAGTTTTAAAGTTCTGTGTGACGTAACTTCTTGTTATGTTGGCTTCCAACATTCATCAAACCATTAAAAAAGAATGCAGTTATACAATATTCCACTTAAGATGATGCTTCTTTTCTGGAACCTTTCTTTATGCAAGATTTTACTTGCTTTAAAAAAAATCATACCAGATAGACAGTAATGTAATTATTTCATTTTATTGCTGTTGAAAGCAAAGCAATATCTGCAATGTGCTGTGGATCTGATGGCAACTGCTTAGGATCTGACATACTGCCATCTGCAAGAATGGTGATTTCATGGCAAGTGAGAAATAAAATATCCATTGAACAAACCATAGAATTCTTAATTAATTATATTGGATATATAATTGTTTCATCTCACTTTCATGTTCATCATGTTCAGTTTTTTTTTTTTTTTTTTTTTAATCTTTACATAACTGAGGATAAGTGATGAATGAAAAACACTGAATTCTTATGCCAAAACATTATTTACTTCTTTTTATTTACTGAACTTCTGGCTTAAAGGTCATCAGGACTCTCAGGTGAATCCATGGAAACCAGCGACGTAGCAGATCCACACAATGAGAATTACCTTTACACTTCAGCTTATAGGTCCTGTGAACTGTGTTTCACTGTTGCATTTTGGGAGTGGGAATGTTAGATTTCACCTAGGAGAGGAACAGAAACGCAGCCCTAAAGAAGGTCAGAGGAAGACTTTTAAGGGTCACAATTTACAGCATCTCTCTTATTTGTTGTTTACTCAGTCAGCATCTTTTGGTGACAGAGAAGAAAAGAAGAAGGGTGAGCAAAGAAGTGAAATGGGGCGAGCAAGAAAGGAATTGAGGGTCAGTGCCCTGTCCCTGCAGTCTGGCGCTATGGCCTCTGTAAATGAGATCTCTGATGTCCTTTAGTTGAGCCGCACTGTCTCAAACACACACACACACAGACGTGCACACATTTCTGGTTTAAGCACTGTCCAGGACGGCCTCAGCTTCCAGTTGTTGAATATGACTATGAAATAATTATTTTCCTTTTTTTTTTTTTTTTNTTTTTTTTTTTTTTTGATCTTCTTTAGATGTTTGCTTGTTTTTGTTCTTTTACCATTTTTGGTTTGACCTTTTAACTTTCTTTTGTTAGCACCCTTGAACCATTTTTGTTTGAATGCATTCACTGTTTTTATTTGTGACACCTCAATCTCATTGTTTCACACTTCAGTTGTCACTTCTCACTTGTGTGTTCTCATGTAACCTAATTATCTCCAGTGGGGATCGACCTGACTGTTTGATCCAAAGTCCGTGTATTATTCCACTCAGCCATCTTCTCGGTGAGCAGCCTGATCAGAGAGGAGAAACTGAAGGAAAAACTGCAGAAAACTCACCGAAAAAATTAGTCACACCTCAACTTTTGATACAAATCTTACAGTTTTACTATTGACCTAAGGTCAAAGTTCACCAAACCTGAACCTGACACAAAATTTTTATGCACTGTACTTTGTCTACTTCAGTGAGTCTGCCAATTATTATGACTCCACTGAAATAAACTACATTCAATGCAAAATGTTGTTATAAATGCATATGTTAATGTGCCTGTTAAATGAAGGACAAAACTGCAGAAAACTCATCAAAAAAAAAAAAAAAAAANAAAAAAAAAAAAAAAAATAGTCACACCTCAACTTTTGATACAAATCTTACAGTTTGTTATTGACCTAAGGTCAAAGTTCACCAAAGCTGAACCTGACACAAAATTTTTATGCATTGTACTTTGCCTACTTCAGTGAGTTTGCCAATTGTTATGACTCCACTGAAATAAACTACGTAAATTCAAATGCAAAATGCAAAATGTTGCTGTCATAAATGCATATATGAATGTGCCTGTAATCTTTTTCTAGAAAGCAAATCAAGTCACTTGTCCTGCAGATTTAGTCTGCAACAAATTGTCATTGGCTCTGTGTTGGTTTAGCTCAGTTGGTCGAACACTGGGTTTATATGCAAACCTTTTGAGTTGAAATCCTGGCAGAATCATGCTTTTGTGATTTGTATCCTAGCCTTCAAAGTGAAACGAGACAAATTTTGGCATCGATATCCATTATATTAAATCAATCTATCTATTTGTCCTTTAGATTTACTCTATAAGAAATATGACTGACTTCCAACTTGTGCTGTAGCTCGGTTGTTAGATTGGATCTTTTCATTACTGAGACTGTCAGTTTAAATCCCCTCACAGTTGTTATTTTTGTCATTTGCATCGTATAGTTTTCTAAGTAAAACAAGAAAAACACTGGCATTGAGAGTCCAACCAAATGCTAAGTTTTTAATGTAGTTTTGCCGATAGGTCACGAAGGGACCCAGGACCGCCACTGTACACACCTATAATATATCTTCAACACAAGTAGCCATCTTGCATTTGTTGTGTTATGGCACTGTTCTTTTTAAAATTTTTATATTATGGAATCACCGCCGACTTTATGTTTTTGGCTGTTTCATTTGTATAGTATGCATTTGAGGACTTCAATGAAATATCAACTGAAACTTGTTTAGCAGTATAGTGACCTCTTGTGGGGAATAAAGTGAATTTTCTCTCCCAATATAAAGAGCAAACAGCAATATCTTCACTTTGAGCAAAATGAAATGATCTCTAGGGACAAAATGAGAGTGTAGAGGATAAACTAAATTGTATAGCACACAGATTTTATGTCACTAAATCCAATACTGCACTTTTTTATTAAATCATTGTGACGATTGGTACTGAAAAAGCTAACAATTTTACAATATGCATTTTAATATTTATTTGTTATAAAATATAAAGTCAGATTATGTCACAGAACATTCTGAATCTTTTGCTGTGTCAGTAAAGTGACATGAAGCTAAATGTTTCCATTTTGAATCAAGTATATAATTCCGGGACTTAAAATACAAGTCAGAAATGTTGATCCTCTGCCCCTTTCATGAAACAGATTTTAATCAAAAATGTCATTGAAGGGCAGCAGCAATTTGGTGTGACCACTAGAGGGCATCATTACATAAATGATGATCTGAGGGAGCTCTCTCTCTCTCTCACACACACACACACACACACACATACAATTATTAGTTCAANTGAGGGAGCTCTCTCTCTCTCTCACACACACACACACACACACACATACAATTATTAGTTCAACAGGTGTAGCCCGAATATCAAAATGTCTCCAGCAAACACACCAATATTAGGTCAACAGATGAAACCCTAATACAGCTTCCAGCAGTGTATTTTATGTTTAGAAGATGCCTGATAATTATTGAGATATTGAGTGACTCTGCAGTATATAACACAAACATGTCAGCGATAACAGTTCAGCATAGATCAGCAGGTGCAGGTGAAGTAAAACCTCTGTGTGTTGCTTCTGTTGTCACCTTTTCCTTTTCTATTCATGTCAAAAAATCCTTAACAAAAAAGTCAGGTGCTTTTTATGCTTCTTTAATCCAGTTGGCCTATTGTTCAACAAACCAGAAACAGAGTATGAACAGTTACTAAATAAGTACAACATTGCATACTAAAAACACGTGCTAACACATGCAATACAAATATAACTTGTTTTACAAACCTGAATATTCATGAGCATACATACAGCGTACATGTACCTACAGGCCAGAAGTTTGAGGCCATGCCCAGATTAAAAAAAAAAAAAAATCATCAATGAACTGTTTTACAATTTATTGAACTGGAAATGACAAAAATATATGAAATAAATGTAACTAGTTTTCAAGAAAAATTTGTCAACAAGAGCACATTATGTAGCCACTATGGCACATAGTTGTTGCCATGTACAACATGCCATTTAATTTGTTTGTTCTCCCTAACTTTTTCTCAACAGATCAAATGCTGGAGCCATAAAGCCTCAGGTGAAGCACTTGGTAATGTGATAGCAATGGAACATTGCTCAATAATAGCCTCCAACAATGTCACTGGTAAAACATTTTCCCTGATCTAACTCCTGATGAGCTGTTTAGAGGTTTGGAGCAGAGACATTTCACTGAGGAGTGTAAGAGGCATCATATTATCACTGGCTAAACGGAAACATTTCAGTTTCCATTTCAGTTCCTGTGGAGACCCACATAATTTAGACTGGAAGTCACTCATGGTGCAGTAGCTCTTGGTAGTGCAGGTCAATTTGTTGCGATAGAAACAGGGAGAAAGTGTGACTAATGGTGCATAATGTTCCCAATAAATTGAGATTTAAAGGACATTACCACCCATTTTGCATGTTTGAGCCTAATATATTCGATTTTCATACATGTTATGTTACTGACAACCATTTCCCAAAGGATAAAAACCGTATTTAAGTTTCCTGAAATTTTGCAAAATCTCTTAATCTTTCAAAATCAAATATTCACATGATACACCCACCTTAAAAAATCAATGTTTCGCCTAGTGATAGTTACACAGCCTTATAAAGTCATGGTTGTTTAAATTTTTGATAAACACAGGTCTTCTTTTGGGACTATATTCCCCAGTAGAGGCATATATTCACTCTGTGCTTTCTTTTTTTTTTGCGCTTAAATGCTAAAATTACAAAACTTTGAAAAAAAAAAAAGAACCTGAATACATGTCTTGTTTGTGATGATGCATTACCTATCTCACAAATGTTTCAAGTATCCATAGCGCGTATCAGAATGAAATGAAACCAGTCTGAAAGGTAGGAAAAATNCATTTTTAATTCACCGTTCCAGTAGTATGCTTTGGGAAATGATTGTCAGTAACGTTACGTGTATGAGAATTGAATATATTAGGCTCAAACATGCAAAATAGATGGTATGGTCCTTTAATTTTCTTTTATAGTGAAGCTGAAGTGACTCAAAAGCTGGCAATCTAAAGGGCAGACAGGGAGATAATCCAGCTTTCATTGTTCCACTCAAAAACTACAACTTTAAAATAAANTAAAGGGCAGACAGGGAGATAATCCAGCTTTCATTGTTCCACTCAAAAACTACAACTTTAAAATAAACATTATGGGGAAAGATTTAACACCCATTAAGTAATTAATATATTTATCTTTGATGAAGAGAGCTAGATACATGAAAACTGAATGTACTGACTGTTCTGTAACACAATATCTTTAAGAGCCAGTGCAAACAAGGCCTGGGATGCAGCATAGAACAAAGCTTTTAGCTTCAATGAGGAACTGTTTGTTCTGTATCAGCTGTGAGGCAGCTGCTCTGCCAACACAAACACTTACTCACAAGCACAGTGCACACATGCAAACACTCACACAAGTGCACAGATCTACTGTGTATAAACACACTGTGTACTGTCTCTTTTTGTGTTTATTCATAAAACTCAGCCTCATGAACACACACACACACACACACACACACACACACACACACACACAGGCAAAGACAATAACAAACCACACTGCAGCTTACAAAGGGCAATTAGGCTGTTTTGAGGTGGAGTAAATGGATGGAGCTTTTAGGTCTGCACCATTAGCTTCCTTTTAGTTGCCAGAGGGTTTTCCACCTCTTTACCTATATTGGTTTCCTCTCCATTTCCTCCTGCTTAACAATTCTTGCTCAGTCAACTTGTGGCCTGCAAACCACTGCATTTGGATCTAAATCTCTAAATCTATCTCTGTTAGTTTACCTACGATTTTCCTTTTTTGATGAGTAATGCATCTTCAGATGGTCTGTAAACTTATGGCAGATCAGATAGCAAAATTATAAAAACAAACAAACAAACAAAAAAAACAAACATATCTTTTAATATCTTTTTAAAAATTTCTGGATCTGCNAAACAAACAAACAAACAAAAAAAACAAACATATCTTTTAATATCTTTTTAAAAATTTCTGGATCTGCCCTTGAATCTGGGTCCACACTAAAATTGTTTTCTTCCTCTTGGCCATGCTTCACCCATCCACCAAATTTTGTCAAAATTGGTTCATAAATTTTTTGAGTTGTTTTTGTTAACAGAGGTGAAAACATAATCTTGGTAGAGGTGAATTCTTAAAAATACAGGCTGAATACCTTTTTAAATAACAAATTATGAGATTACTTCATATTATCATACAATCTATATCCTCTTTATATTATAGTAACTGGTTCCTGTAATATGTGATGTTGTTGTACCAACCAAATATTAATTAGACAGTATTGTTTTTATTTTTGAGTTATGTAGATGGTTATTCTTACTACATTTTGACAAGTTATAAAATTATCTGCCAGTTATTACTGTTACCAGTAATTCCATGCTCAAAACAAAACTGAAATATCAGAAATAATCAATTCATTTATCAGTTTTCATAGTTTTATTTTCTGAATAGTGCATTATATCAAAATTATAATGAACAAGAAACTTTACGTCAGCCTTTCTCTGCAGAGAAACATGCAATTGGCCAAACGTCAGTAATGTTGTTGTAGCTATGAAGAGAAAGAAAGAGACTTTATTGATAGTTTATGGTTCTTTCTGTCTTTTCATGCAGCTACTCCAACTTGTCCAACCAGCTAACAAAGTGATGATCACAAATCTTACAGCACAGACATTCACTTTAGCAACAGGAAAAACATTCACATCTCATATTTGTGTACCATGCACGAGAAACACTGTCCATCATTTACAGTCAGAGAAGATGTACGGTCAGCTGTGTGTGTGTGTGTGTGTGTGTGTATGTACACACAGGGTTCAATACAAATGCAATCAGGTCAATGTTGATCAGTCAGTTTTTCCCCTTATTTCATTTTAATACACAGAATCTAATCTTTTTCTCTTTTCTTTTCTTTTCTTTTTTTTTTTTTTAACTCATATTCAGGATTAATATTGACAGTGATCTGGCCGTCAGACAGTCTGGATTAAACCTCATTCACTAGCTCACTCCTGGTACACAGACTACTGACTGTAACAACAAACACAGTGTGTGTACAAGCCTTTCTGCTATCTACTAGAATACAGCTATATAATTAAGGTTTAGGCTTGACTCCCAGACACAGAGCTAGCTCATTTTGCTGGATCTTTCCATCCTTGTTGACGTCACAGTGGCGCAACAGGATGCCTCGCAGTTTTTCCAGCTCAGGACCGGTGATGCTGGGCTGAGGAGAGACAAAGAAGGAGGAGGCAAACTGATTTTATCAAAGTTGTTTTTGTCCATGAAACACTTGTTTTCCCGATCATCCGTGTTAAAAACCAACTCCACGCCAAACCTATAGTACATGAGGTTAAATACAAAGTATGCTCTACAGAATAACTTTGATCTGATATTGTGTGTGTGGTTGTGGTTTTGGATAATTGGGACGTTAGGGAGGAAGAACATCAAACAAAGAATAACAGAGTCTCTCACCCTGACCAGTTCCATCATATCTTTGACAAAGCCGTCCACCTCAGGGCCCTCCAGAGCTCCTGTTTTATTCTAAATAAGAAAGAAAGAAAGAAAGAAAGAAAGAAAGAAAGAAAGAACGAAAACATTTGTTATGTAAGACTGATTCATATTCTCGTTCACATTCATATTCACATCCCACTCAAATTATTCATTCATTAACATCATGGGTGGGCTCCCAGCATGCATTGAGCATAACGACGACTAGCTGTCTGTAAATCAAAAGCTGCTCACATTGCATTTGTTTTGATCAAAGCTTATATAAAATAAAATCTGAAGCAGATGTGCCCTATTGCTGCACAACAGTATTGGCTGTTATTCATTTTCTAAATTTTACCCCAAATGAGTGTCTTGCTGTGGGACATGGGCCCATTTAAATGAGACTCCCCCAATTCAGTATAAAAAAAAACATATAAAATTTATATGAAAAAAAAAAAAACTTGATCAAATTGGTCTCTTGGGGCAATTTCTATAGATCCTACAATCCCCACAATGCAATTTGACAGAGGTTCCAACTTTAGACTCAACTTATGGGACTTATGGAACCTGAGCTTTCTGATGGTAAACTGTGACCATAGACACTCTGCAAAATGAAAGGAAGTGCAGGCAGATGAAAAGTGTCACATAGCAGCTGAAACACAGTGACAATATGGACAAGGTCAAAAATATGATTATAGAAAGTAGAGGAAACTGATCAGCGACTCCTGATATGAATTGTTGACTCCTGCTGAATTAGCCTGATGGAGTTATGTCATCGTACCAGAGAGTGATCTGACAACATAATGGGAGATTCATTTCATTAAGTTTCATTAGAGGTAAGGAGGCTAATTGGATTTTCTGTTGCTATACCACTTCCTCTTATGCAAAACCACACTGACACATCGCTCACATGATGTGAACTTGAGAGTATCGATATTAAAATCCAGTCTGTGACTTACAACATCATAATGGGCGAAGATCTTATCAAAGTCTCTCTTCCTCTCAACTTTACTGGAGGCCTTTGAAGTAGAGAGGAGTTAAAAGAAAATTAAGAAGATGAAAAGTGAGCAAAGCTATTTAGCAGCTGATTTAGCTTGTTTTCCAAAATGTTGTAAGGAAAAAAAATAAACTATACACTTACATCAATATTAAATTGGAGCAGAAAATTCTCTTGTAGGGCCAGGATCCTAAAAGAACAGAAATCCATACTGTAATTTCACTATAAAGGAGTTTTTGAGTTTTCAAGGAGACAGGTAAAAATATCTGGTGGTGCAATGAAAACATGCAACAATCTTAATTTAACATATAACATCTATAAATCATATTCATATTTATTTTATTAGTATAGCATAAGAATCTTTTTCCTCCTGTTGTTACACAACTGCACAGTTATAAAAATGTGATTTAACTGAGGGTCACAATATGATAATCTAGTGTGTAGAAATTACAAGATTTTTTTTTTTTTTTTTTTNTTTTTTTTTTTTTTTTTTGCTGCTTGACAGTACCTGGCTAAGTCGTTCAAATCCAATCGGCCATCCTTATTTTTGTCAAAGATTTTCATCTGCAGGACAGAGAGGATGTACAGAAACGCACAAAAAATAACTTCAGCCAAGGTGCATCTCTGTCCTTGTGATGGTTACTTCCTCAGACTTCCTGTGACTCTAGAGACATCTCATCATGCTACATTAACTGGCTTTGAGTGAGGAAATAAAAATGGAAATATAGTTGGAATAGCCTGTCTGAGGATCAGTTAAAGACAGATAATGAATTAGAAATTCAAGCTGCCTTCTGTGTCCCTCTCCTCTGTTTGTCGGCTGCAGCAATTTATTAGAATCTGTTATAATGTTCCTGGCAAATGTAAAACTGGCAAAAATAAAAATGTAAAACTGAAAATATGACTTCATTTGATTAAGTGATATGAGGATTTAGGTTTAAAAGACAGATGTGACACCTAAAAAGGACAGAGCTAAACCACATAACTAATGTATCTGTGAAGTTTATGCTATAGCATCACACATACATGCATACTGAGGAGCTTATGTACAGGTTGTAGGAATAAATATTAAAAGAAAGTTATGCTTTGAGGGCAACTACGTCCATTTTAGGTTTGAGGGTATTTTTGGTGTTTATTTTCAATGTGTGTGTGTGTGCATGTGTGAACTGTATTACTACCATGGTATCAGTGTACTCCTCCAGCTTGTCAGATGATACTTCCTTGTGGTGCTGCTGGAACAAATCTTTCAGGAAAGCCTACAAGAAAGGAGATTCTGATGTATTCACACTGTAAAACTGTCAAATCTAGTGTAAGATAAGTTGTATGTAGCTACACTAATTCTACAAAAAGAAATGAATTGTGCACACTATGTTATTCACTGTCACAGCTAGTACATTATATCCAAAATGCTGTAAATCCCCCTTGTCAACTATCGAATTCAGTAATCAAAATACATGTACAGCATATGACAATAAAATTTTAACTGTTACTTCCAATTCTGAAACGCATTCACCCCATTAACTTTTAGTTGAAGCAATAAAGTTTCAGTCTTTGTCAGATGTATTTTATTGTACCTTCAGGACCAAAAACCTGACAGAAGAGTAAATATTTGTTGAGGTTTACAGCCGTTTTCTGCCAATGGCACTACTGAAAGCTTTTCCTTTTAAAGAAATGTGTATATGTGTTGTGTACAGTGGTGTGTGTGTTTGTTGTTTTCATTGACTTCTGTGTTAATGCCTACAATCTCACCTTGAGCTCCTGAGCTGAGATGTATCCACTACAGTCAACATCATACTTCCTCCATATCTAAAAGTGAAAAGAAGAGGGAAAACAATCAGTAACTCTTTACTTGGCATGCAGGTTAAATGGATTTAAATGGATGATTAAAGGGATTTAAGTCTTAATAGCTCAATATAACATCCAGTGGTTTCATTATGTAAAATCTTTTCTATTTAAACTTTCAAAAATGAGCAATAGACTTCACTGATGTAAAATTTCCTTAGATTATATTAAATCAAAGACAACAACAGAGATGTGATGCAAAGTACAAAGAAAAGCAAAGAGTGTTATTACCAGAGTGTACACGATTTCCAATCCCCCATTCAGGATTTGAGAATGGAATTAATGTGTAGCATTTTGCCACTCAGCTCTGGTCTACTCTTACACTTTCTAGGTTCTATCATAGGTGTAAGAACAATACGTTTATATGTGGTTTCAGCCATATATTGTATAATCCAGTGCTGCAATCCATGAAAATCCATCTTTCAGGCCACATATTTGAGAACCAGGGAATAAGTAACTTTGGACAATAATTTCTCTTAATTTACAAAGTTATATCATTTCTCTTTTTTATTTGTATTTTATGACAATTTTATAGTTATAAGTTTGAACAGTACAGCTCTGCAGAAAACACAAAAAGAGACTGGGGATGACATAAGACATAGATCCCCAGTTGAACCAGTGTGTGTGTGTGTGTGTGTGTGTGTGTGCGTGTGTGTGTGTGTGTGTGTGTGTGTGTGTATGTGTGTATCTTATGAACCCTCAGCTGAGCTATACCCATCCCATTCTCACCTTACATCATCAGTTCTTTTTATTTTTTTTGTTTTACTTTCTTGCTGCAACTTTACCTTCATGAAATCCACGCTGTTGTCCAGAGGAGCTTCTCTGCGGAACACTAACAGGAAGTTCTCATCCTCAGGAAGGATCATATTGGCCAACTGGAAAACAGGCCAGAGGGCAAGGGTCAAAACAGAGAGCAGCGATTGGCGATTGGAGATCTATGAGGTTATTCAAACCTAGTCAAGTGTATTCTAGAGCATCTCATTGTTGAAGAGTAGACAGGATTAACAGTAACTATAGAGCTCAAACTTTCTGTAATTCAATCTAATCTAATCTTGTTATTTACTGCCCTGATCAGAAATGATAAATACACATCGGCTCCTTCTGGCTCTTGTCCATGTCCCTATGCTCTTCACTCTCATGGCCTTTAATAATATCAGCCTTCCATTAGAAGATTAAATGGGCAGTGCAGCAACAATCTCATTAAAAGACAAAATGATGCTGCAGCCATATGGGCCATAAAGCTGAAGTACAGCAAAACTAATGCAATGCAGCACAGCTTCCAACTGCAGAATAGCTAGACATTCAGGACATAAATTGTGGTCAACAAACTAAGAGAAATGTCTTACCACCGCAGTGTGTTTTAATTTGATTTCATGATTTATTTCAGACATGTCATAAAATAATAGAAAAAAAATCCCAAGATTAACATGCACACACAATTTTCAAATAACAGAAATTGAAAAATAAATGGCTGAAAACAAGCAGGATGAAGTATAACTTATTATCTCCTACCTGCGACATATTTGTACTTATATTCCTGTTTCCTTATATTTACAAAAATAATACATGCAGTATATGCAGAAACAAACATAAACAAGAACAAGAACACATTTGCTATTCCATATTACTTTATCTTTCAAACAATTTTTTTCCAGACAAGCTCTCAGAAATTTATAAAAGCTTTCCTCTGAGAAGCATAATGATGGAAGATAGTGGGTTCACTCTATGTGCTATTGCCATTTATCAGTTTACTAATGATGTTTGCCAGCTGAAATATAGATCCAATTAGCTAATGTACTCGTTCTGTTTTAAGTGTTTCTTTTGCAAAGTCTTATCACACTTGGTGCAGCCATCACACAGGATACTGTGGCTTACATACTTCCTTTCTAATGCCATTTGTAGAGCGGAGACCATATGAAGAAGCATTTCAAATTTTGTTTTGCCACACAAAACAAACACTCCTACTGCAGGCAGAGTTTGGCGCATCAAATGTACAGAGTTTTTTAACACAACGAGCTAATCCAGTGTCAGCGATAGTAAATCAGCACTGTTAAATCAGGGCCACTTACTGCAGACATGTATTAAATTTCTGTTTTATGAAGAAAAGTCAAAAGATTTCAATCTGTTGATAAAATACATTAAGGGATCGAACTAATGAATGGAAAAATATTGTTCAGAATGTAAAAAAAAAAAAAAAAAAAANAAAAAAAAAAAAAAAAAAATCATCACAACACCAAAACATTTTGGTGCTGTGATGAAGCACAGCTGCTGTTCTAGCAAAGGCTTATTCAAACAAAAGCCTCATTGGATCAACAGTGGAGACTGAAAAAAGCAATGTCATGAAAGTATGGTTTTAAATTTCACGAAAAGAGCTGCAACCTGATACGTCGTCAGTCACGACGTTTGGTTTAATGAAATGAATTGACTCTAATCAAAAATTCATTTGTCAATCCAGCAAAATGAATGAAGAGGATATTGATTTTAGGAGTCCTGTTGTGCAAACCAGAATAATTATTGTTTCTTCATCTAAGTAGACTATGTTGCAGATTTACGATAAACTTCAGAGGAATTGTGGGCCTTTAGAATTAGACTGATATCAGGTAGAGTGCTGAAATTTCTTAAAGCATGACTAAAATAGAGATCCAACTAATCTGGACTGCTGACATTTTATTTCATTACAAAGTCAGACAGGTCCAAGCAGGATGCCAACATGTCTGATTTTCCGAGCAAACAGGATGAGAGTTTTTCTGCTCTGGCTGACGACTTCTCATTTGCTCATAACAGCAGGATACTCAGGATAATCATGGGATGTCTCGGACATTAGCTTTCATTCTTCGTTGAGCTGTATCATTGCCATGGATACACAAGATAAATCATAGATGAAGCAGCGGACAAAAAGGGGAGGGGAGATAGATAAAGAGGTCACAGGAAAGAAAGCGCAAGAAAGGATGGATGACAGATGAGCTGGTGAGAAGGGAAGAAGAAGAAGAAGAAGAGAGAGAACACAGAGTGAAGAGGAAAGCAGAAAGGAGGAGCTTGTGGCAGTCACTTCATGGTCTGTAGAATAGGGTGGGGCTCTGTAGGTGTTTAATCTCATCCTGGCCAACTAGAAAACCCATGCTGACATGCAAATACACACCAAACATGCATAAAGAGAAGTATTTAACACAGATTGTGTTGTACCTCCTGAATCTGGAGTTTTCCATCAGCAGTGACATCATAGGCAGACATGAACCGCTGCTTCAGCCTCTGGACTCCCTCCTCTGTCACTTTTTCCTAGAATAAAATAAAATAGAAGAGAATAGATGTTTGAGGAGATTAAATGAAACAGCATATGAGTTTTTTGTTGTTTTTTATTTTACTCATATGAGTCACTTGGAAATCTTCTCAGTTGAAAATCACCATGGTTACTAAACTCCTTTGACTTTCTTCTTTCAAGGTTTACCTTCAGCCTCAGGCTAACAAATATAAAAGCATCAGGTGGCAGGGACTTACCTATTCTTTCTGAAAAACAAACTGAACTTTACTTTACTTTTTTCTGTCTCTTTTGTCTATATGTATACTGGAAAAGAAGAGTATTATGATGCTGTGGGTTATTGCTGACTAACCCTGCTGACAGTACAGTGGTGAAGTAATATGTGATGCTTGTCATTCATTTGACTGCTGGAGACTGATAGTTAAACACACAGGAAATCTATCCATTCTATTCTGTAATGTGCAGATCTATTCTGCTCAACTCTGCTCAACATTTGTTTGTAGCGTAACTAATTCAGGAACTACTTGAAGTAATGAAAGTACATGATTAACATGCATAGGGAGAATGTATTCTTTCAGGTTATACTGTACCTGTAGGCACAAAATGAGACAGATACTTGGCAGGTTTATCTGGGTTATCTGGGTTAGATTTCTTGTTATTTTGTAGACCAGGTCACATAATCTATCGAAATAGGTTGTACTGGATCTTGATAAGGCTGATGGGAGAAAAATGTGAGCTGTTTAAGTTATTTAAAATCAATCAAGCTGCTAATTTCCCAGCATCTCTTTGTAAACCTCAGTAGTTGTAACTATAGAAACCCGTTGATCTTTAGTGCTTAGACTGAATCATCATGTCATGCAGTGCAGAGCACACAGTGCACAGACTGCAAGGCACCAGCCTAAAAGGACAAGATTTGTGTTTAGCACCACGCTTTTTCATCATACTTTTATTTTGGGCACCAGTTTATCCTGTTGCTAAGCAAAAACTTTTTCAGTGCACACATGATATTTCATCTAATGAAAAGTATGTACTTACTGTAGCATCCAAAAGATATTAATGCTCCAGGACTTTCTGATCACTTATTAAACATACAAATACAGGAAGCCAATAAGTACTACATGAATAATTGATTCACATATGGAAAAATGCTGTCTTTTGTAAGAGTTTTCAAACCGTATGGAAGCAGGAAAAGAAAACAATAAAGAGGTACTGTGATGTATCAAGTTTGCCTGCAGCAAGCCTGAATTTAATAAAATAGAATGGAATAGAATCCATTTACAGGCAATGTTGTAGATAAAATGGAAAAAACTTGAATGCTTGTCCTGGAGCATGAATGGTGAGGGAAAGCAAACATATTGATCACAAAGTGTTGTAGGTGGTGGTCTGTTTGCTTTGCTACAATGCCATTAGTATCCCACACACACACACACACACACACACACACACACACACACACAACTATGTTCATTTGGTTTTCCATGATCCACTGGTCAGGAAGGAGACTTAAATTTAGTGAGCATAATATTTTAACCTTGTTCAGTGAACATGATGCATCATTTCATTAGCGCGCACACATGCGAGCACAAGCGCACTCTCGCTCTCTCTCTCTCTCTGTGTCTTAAAATTAATCTTTTTTTTTCCAGAACAATAAGGAAATAAAACAAAGGCTTCCCTTGTGTAACCTCTATGAGAATAACCAGAGCTCTTTAACGTTACCACACCCATCCAGATAACTGCATGGAGGCTCGCTGAGGCTCAGATACACACCGCAGAGAAAAGACACACAAAAACTCATCTGTATCTGCAGCCAGCTGTGTTTCCCAGAAGACAGAAATTATTCTGTATTTGATGTGTAAAATCATCAACCTAACCAACCACTTACCTACTTTTAGAACACATTTAATAAACCTCTATAAATTAACTAGAAAACATTAAATAAATGAAGTTTAACATATTATTCTTGTGTCTGTACAGCTGCAGGACATAAATCAAGGCTCAAACTGATCATGTTATTTTGATGCAACAATGCATGTTATGCAATTTGATGGCACTGATGTGGCATACAGATCAATATATGAAACTTTTAAGTAACATGCATTTTTAAAACTAGTTGGAAATTGTGCTGATATTTAAATGTTTAGAAGATGAAATAATCCAAAGATAAAGTTGATCTACTGTACCTGTGGACCCAGTTTCTTCAGCATGTGACAGAAAAACTCATCAAGCTCCTTGCCCTCAATATAGCCATTATCTGTCCAAAAAAAAAAAAAAAANAAAAAAAAAAAAAAAGAGAAAAAAAACCCCAACAAAACAAAAAATATATATATTAGTCCAGTTGTTGTCCATTCAATGCTGCAGTATCAATTTTGAACAGAAACAGTGTTATTTTTGATAAGAATAAGTTGCTGTCTTTAGACAGAAATAGCCAATATGCAGTTTGTTTTAGAAGTTATTTTTAAATGTCAGATGCGTGAAACATATGAAAAACGATATAACATCTTAAGCACTTAAGAAACGTAAAGAACAAATTTATTGATTACCCTTTCCTCTTGTAGATCTACAGCAACAGTTGGAAATGAATTATATCTCTATCTCTATGGTGAAAAACTGTATAATAAATGTATCAGCTGTCCTCACCGTCTGCATCAAAGTGTTGCCAGATCTCCAGGAAACCAGCAGCATCCAGGTTGTCAAAATTACTCTCCATTTTAATAAACAGATATGTATTAGTCTGTCAACTTTTACATATAAATATAATAAAGACTGATGATAACCTGTTTAACACTGTTCAGCTCACTGCTGCTTGGTTGACATATAAGTCCTTTGATTTTGTAAAAACCACACCTCCTGTGTGTGTGGGTGTTTGTGTGTGTGTGTGTGTGTGTGTGTGTGGGGCGCTTCATAAGAGAAACNGTGTGTGTGGGTGTTTGTGTGTGTGTGTGTGTGTGTGTGTGTGGGGCGCTTCATAAGAGAAACATCTTACTTCCACAGAGAATCATTAGTTTACATTATTCAACTGCCCTCTAGTGGTCACGCCAAATTATTGCACAAAACTGCATTTATTACACTGAAGAAGTGAGAAAAGAGACAGTGCAAGCATTTTAAAGCCTGTAAAAATTATTTTATTCAATAATAATATTCACATGAAGAAAAGACAGATACCAGTAGAGTGACTTAGCAAAACAGATCGATCCATGACAAAATAGAACAAAAATGTACCACAGAACAAGACTTGTAACAAGCAAACGGGTCATTTATTTTTCTGCATGTTTTTTTCCAGCTAAAGAGAAAAATGTTATTGTTTTGCTTTGCAAAATAACATTGAATTGATTATATGCAACAATAAATCATACAAAAAAAGAGTTAATTTCTATTTTATAAACACAATGTACATATGAGAAGAAAAACAACAAAGAATCAAGACTTCACCGGCTGCTGTTCGTTTTTTATTCCAAATAAGTTACATACAAACTCTTTAGCTGCATTTAGCTGCGTACTTAGTACCAAAACAATATAGCATTTGCTGTGTTCACATAGGTATGTGAATATATCACCGTGTGTATATTACATGTGCATAATTTACACACAAATATATACACACATATACCTACATGTAAGAAAGCACATATATACATACAGTACAACTCACAGCCACATCATGCAGTCTCACACACATGTAGACTCAGGAGTCAAAACTCAATGCCCTCACTTAATCCACTATGTGCCTTAAATTAAATTATGTGGACAATGAAAATAATTACCAATAAAATGGTTACAGGAGTATGTAGCTTCACTGAGACCAAACAAAGAGCATACGTACTCCATTTTGTTTTTTATGTTTCAGGATTTATCAGGAAATTCTGCCTTTCATGCAACAAAGACACAGCCAGCTGCTTTTGTATCTGTACACAGAAAGCAGAGTGTGTAGAGGAGCTTCAGATAATCCAAAAAGTTTCTAAAAAATATACAAAATATATAACCACACACGTGTTTGCTTTTAATTATTATAAAGTGTTTTTTTTTTTTTTTTANTTTTTTTTTTTTTTTCAGTGTCTTGGAGCACCAGTACTTGACTTATTGAGACATTAAGTGACAAAGCGTTCATTGACATCAGGGACACATAAACTATGAGAAACAGTTTTACTTTAAACTGTGATTACTGAAAAAAAAAAATACTCATAAACCTACAAACAGACATTAAGTGACACTACAGGAAAAGGTGCAACAATAAGACCTTTGGCCCTGATTTGAATTAGATCCTCATACAGTACATACAAGTTGTACCCCTTTTCACACTTTTCACACTATGCCCTTTTCAAACACAGATGTGTTGGGGCATAATTAAAAGTAAAATATATTTATGCCTAAAATTATATATACAATTTCATGATTCTATATGAATAAAAAATAACAATTAATCCAGTTAATTTAGATTTAATATGACCAGTAGTTCTCAAACTGTGGTACGTCTACCACCGGTGGTACTTGTAGCGCCCCTGATGGTATGCCTGACTCTGGAAGTTTCTAGACTAGAGAATCAAAACAATCTATGGAAATCTATGTAAATTTTGTTATCTAACAAATTATTCAAAAATGAAATGCGTTTCATTTAGCAATAGTTTTGTAACCTTTTATTATTATTCTCATGTAATTATGATTTTTGATTTTTTTTCTTTTTTTTTTGTTAAAAATAGCCAACTCATCTTGTATACCACACTATGTACTTCCATTCTATGTGGGTGTCAATATTTTTTTTGTGAAAATACTGTAAAATACTTAGTTCAAAATATTGGCGAACTGCTGTTTTAGGCCACAGAATGTAGAAATAGTCACTCCAAAATTTGAGTTAAGGAAATGAATGATTTTGCAGGTCTGTGTATCAGTGTGAAAAGGGCATCTCTTGCTGTTACAGAGGGAAGAGGAGGAATCAGCCTGAGAGCTGTGTTAATGTGAAGCATTCAGATAGGAAAGTAATATTTACAGTATAGGCCATATAAGGCCATATGACCCATATGGCCTCAATTCCACTTGAGGCATTCTAAATGACACCTGAACAGAGCCAGTAAGAGTACAAAGTAATGCCACGAGTTTACTGACATTTGGATTTTAGTAAAATGTCACCCCAAACAAAGTGAGTTGAAACCAAAAGCCCTGATAGAAAGTCAGCACATCAGGGGAATATTCCTAAATGTTAAATGTTAGTATGTTGAGGAGCCACTTGTTTTTAAGAGCAATGTACATACAGTATATGTGCCTGTGTGACAAACAAAAACGGAGACGTGACATCAGAGCAATGTAATCGAAAAATGTATTGCACTCTAATGACAGATGTGTATCTCCTTCCACAGTGTTTAAACAGAGATCAGTGCTAGTTAACAGGGCTGAAGCCTTTTGATTGGTTATCACTGAAGTTAAAGCAACTCATATGGTCACTCCAACATTAGGGGTGTTTGATATAGTCTACTGTGAGGGCCAGCCACCCCCTGNCCCCCCACCCAGCCCCTGCCAAAAAGACTTTAAGTTTTACTGTTTTAGGCAAACAGTTTTCCTGTATATGTTTGATTTATGTGAATGCTGAACCTGTATTTTCCTGTAAAAAAGATGCATTGCATAAAGGATACACTAACCTCTCCAGTCAGGAGACAAAGCAAAAAGAACTTGCACATACTGTATATAGCATATAGAAAACTTCTATATAAATATATAGAAGAAAAAAATTCTACTGGGCCCAGGTCTGCTTGTTTATTAGAGTTCAAGTACAGTACTTGTATTGTTATTTAGCATTTGGTCCCTGGGAGACAAGCTACTGTAAGCAATAAGTGACTGAGAGTTTCACAGTCTCTCCAGTCTTTTAGGCTACTTTACAAACATTCTGTTGTTTCCTGAAAGCATCATGTCTCCATATAAGCCATTTCTTCATTTGGAGACATGAGATTTTCACAGCAGACAACAGAATGGACACTTGATCTAAAGGCTGTTTGTGATACGGAAGCTCTAAGGAAATGTATCCCAGTTTGATGTGGTATAACTGAGGGACTGAAAGTGAAAATCATTAATATCCTCCAATAATTTCATGATATCTAACCAAATTCAATGTCATTAGAATCCTTAGATTACCTGATTTTCAGTTGGTCTTGCTGTGACCCAAACACACACGGTTTGTACTTTGAGGTTTGTGCGGACCTACACAAAAACGTCAAACACAAGACATAATCTCTGATATAAATAAAATTATATTTTACCATAGTTGCTTTTAGATGGTAAACTAGAGGTTGGTCACCAGTTCTGTGTTAATTTGTTTTACTTATATTAAAATAAAGTCTTTGTCTGCCTCCTCCCCAGAGTCTGATGATTTCTTGCCTGCTGCCTTGTCCTTGTTCTGGTTTGGGGATTGATCCTTGGTCTTCAAGGGGCTGTGATCCTCAGAGCTGGTACGAAGGGGGCTGGGTCGCTGAACAGAGTCTGTCACCGATGCTGCCTTCACTGGACAAAAAGAAAGTAAGAAAAGAAAGAAAAGATTTAATAGCTTATTCACTATCAAATTCATAGCACCATAGCTCCAACAGGCTTAAATGGTCTCCACAGAAATGCTTATTACAAAGACAGATAAACATGCAAACTTTGTGCCCCACCTTCCTGAGCACTTGAAGTGGTCTTGTTGGCAGATCCCCCTGACTGTAAACTGGCCTCGCCCTCCTTGTCTTTTTCTGACATCGCCCTCTTCAGGGTGGGAGGGACAACTGTGACCTTAGGAGACACGGCACCACTGCTGGGGGAGTCTGAGCTCTCATCTAACAGGAAGATGATCAGACAAATGACTTACAAATATTCTCTTTTAACCATCATAATATCTCATATAGTTTTCTTTTTAGAAATGGGTTGTTGTAATTTTTCGTGGCCACTGTGTAAATCACTCATTATATGTCAGAAATGGTTGTAGAGACAATATCTTTACGTTTATGTAATCACAGACATTTTAATTTATTTAAAATAATATACTCATCAAAATGTCCAAAAATGTGGTTTGACAAGGTAAATTTAAAGGACTATACCAGTGATTTTGCATGTTTGAGCCCAATACATACAATCTGCATACAACCATTTAACAAAACATAAAACAGTATTTTAGTTTTCCTGTCATTTTGCCAAATCCCCTAATGTTTCAAAAAATCAAATGTTCAGGTGATACATCCACCTTAAAACTAAATGTTTTGCCTGCTAACATGTATGTCTGAATGTAGAAAGCAGTCATTTTTTTAAAATAAAAAGCCATCTTTTCCTGGGACTACATTCCCTGACAGAGACATAAATATTTTTCCATGCAGTTCTGTTAAATCAAGTAACTTTGACAAAAACAAAAAATCTTTTCAAGTTGATTTTTATTCCATACTAGAATGAACTGAAACCCCAATGGCAGTCTGGAAGGTAGGAAATAAAATTGTAAAAGTTACCACTCTTGTAGTATGTTTTGGAAAATGGTTGGTCGTGATGTAACTTGTATGCAATGAGCTCAAACATGCAAAATCATTGATGCAAAATCACCAGTATGCTCCTTTAACCCCTAGAGCAACAGTCCCCTTTAGTGTTGCAACCTGTTTAAAGCCAAATCTTTAATAGTACCTATGCTTCTACTGCTGGTGGTCCTTGGCTTCTGTGGGATGGTGGGTCGGGCAGCCAGGGCAGGCTTAGTTCCCTGAGGCACCGGGGGGTTGGGGCTTACTGGTCCGCCAGAAGAAGCTGAGGAGGAGCTAGTCCTGACACGAAGANACCGGGGGGTTGGGGCTTACTGGTCCGCCAGAAGAAGCTGAGGAGGAGCTAGTCCTGACACGAAGAACTTTTTCAGGCTTGGTGTCACCACGTAGAGGGGTCTTCTCTGGAGAACCAGTGGTTGGGGCGTCAGGTTTATTAATGGAGCCACTGCTGGACCTGCTTTCTGGAGAGGTGGACTTGGCTGCTAAAAGAGAGAAGAACAGGCAGACATGCAGAGATGCAGCCATGAATGGGAAACACAAAACATGTACACACACATACAAAAGAAAGAAATTCACACATACAAATTTATACATAAAAGGCATGAACCTAGACACATAAACATACATAAATACATTAGCATTGTGTAACTAAACTTGTTTCCTTGCATATGTAGACTGCTGAACAGCATATATGTGTACATAATTGCTGACTGAAGAAAGTTCCATCCAATCAGACCACCTGGAAGTCTGCATTACCTGGCAACTATAGCAACAATGCTTTTCAATTACAAGTTAATTTTAGTGGTGAAACAGAAATAACCCTGGGTTAAACTAGAGGTTCTCAACCCTGATCCTTGGGGATGCCAGCCCTGCATATTTTTCATCTCTACACTACACCTTGTTGTGTATAATCAAGTTTACTTTCTGTGTTCCATGTGTGAAATATCTATGTCACATTTTGCTTGAAAGAATATCATGCTGTTTTTTTTATCATGTCCATATTTCTGTACTTAATTTAATTTCAAAATTCTACCTTGAGCAAATCTTGGGTAAAATACTATATTAAAATGACAAAAAACAAACAAAAAAAAAAAAAAAAANAAAAAAAAAAAAAAAACAAGCAAAAAAACAAATGCTCACCTGTTGCATTGCTGTCAGGTCTGTCAGGGCTGGAAGACTAAAGGAGATAGGACATAGGACATAAAAATGGTTCTCTTTCTACTCTCTCTTATACTTTTAAGGAAAGGAATAAGTGAAAGTTGCAACGAAAACAGGAAAGGTGACATACAGAAACGAGCATGCACCAACCACCTTTGGTGAAAGGCATCTTGGTGAATTTAGAAAGTTCACATATGTGAAATATTACCAAGACATTCCTATCCTCTTAAACAAAAATCCATCACCTCACCTTGTGTGCTCTCCTCTCCTGTTTGGCCTTCATCTCTGCCAGAAGGACGCTGCCCATCATCTGCACCCCCGGGTACCGCTTGCCTCCCTGTGGACTGCCCCTCCCGTCTGAACTCTCCCAGGGCTCATCTATGGAATCTGGGGTCCTGAGCTCCTCAGAACGGTCTGAGCTGCTGCTATAGTCTGTAGGCTGTGAACGACTGGAGCCATCTCTGGACTCTCTGGAGTGAAAACAGGAATCAAAGTTGAGGTAGACAATTACATCTGAATTTGACTTCCTGGGTCAGTGATTTATTGAAAAAAAAAAAGCAAAATCATTCACACGGTTAAAGAAATCAGCCTGAACTCTGTTCAGCTATACCTTGACTTTGGCTCAGGTGCCAGGCTCTTTACTGCCACCTTTGGTGAGGAAGGCTCCTCCAGGATGGTAGAATGTGGGACTGAGGCAGAGGATGTACCTGAGGACGGAGGGATCCCCTGGTTTTTTTCAGACTTATCTGATTTGTCTGCTTTATCTGATTTGTCAGATTTATCAGATTTGTCAGATTTGGAGGAACGTTTAATGAGGTTGAGGAATCCTCCTTTACTCTTCTTCTTCTCTCCATCCTGAGACTCTGAACTTTTCAGGAAAGAACGTCTGAGAAGAGACAGACAAAGGCACAGAAGGACAAAGAGATTTAAGAAATGTATTACATTTATGTGAAGAATAATTACCTAAAGTGAAAATATCTTCTTTTCACGTCATCAAATAATAATTATACTACTGCTCTAGAGCAGACTGTGATGTTCTTACTTGGAATCCATCTTGGTGACTTTCTTGGAGAAGAACTCATCCACACCCTCATCCACCCTTCCCATGAAGCCATTCTGTTCTCCATCCTGAGATGGAGCATTGTTGATTTGCTGAGAAAAAAAAAATGTTGAAGAATAACCATGTCTGACCAGACTTTCTCTTCTGTATTTGACACATTTCTGTTTTCTGCAAGTGGGAGAATTTAGAATGTGGCAATTTAATTTTTCAGAGCATCCATGGATTTTAAACCCTCCAATGCTGATATCAAGCTTTGAAAAAAAATCATTTCAATTATTTGTTTGTCAAGTCAAATCAAAATTAACTCAAGTAAATACAAAAAAATATTTACTTCTGCTTTAAAATACATTTTAATTTGGCTGGACCAACAACAAAGGGGCATCATGGAATATTATCTAGTTATGAGGAGGACTGAACTGGCATTCCAACAACCATGAGGCCCGTATCTTCAAATGAATGATGAATGATGGCTGAAACACTCTGGTCTAGCCAGATGTTGCGTCTCCTATAAGCTTTGGAAAATGCTTTAAAAAGTTGTTAGCTTTACTTACAGGTACTTTGCTGGACTGCATTTTTTTGTTCCGGCGGGGGCGTAGTTTGGTGAAGTGCTGCAACTTTTTTTCCTCCTCAGATGGCAGCTCCACCATCACTCCTGATGGACGCTGCTCCAGCTTGGGCAGGGCTTGAGAGGGAGTGGGTGGAGTTTGAGATGAAGTGGGTGCGTCCTCCATATGAACAGGGACGTCCTCCAGGGCCTTGTCCAAGTCAAACTCCATCTCTGTTAGTTGAAGAGTCATTCAAAGGGTTACAATTAGATTTTGAATGTACTGTGATCCATTTTTGATCACATTTTGAATGTCTCTTGTGATCCAGTCTAAGTTGGACCAACATGAAGGATGAATGACCATAATACAAAGCCAAATACAGAAAACATTAAAACATGCTAAAAGGACCTCAGTACGGCTCCAACAACGTAAAGTAGGAACACAGCACACTGTTTCATTCTAATAATATATAATGAATGCCATTCAAAACGTAAACTCAAAATAACCTGCTTACCAAATGCACGTGAAACTGGCCTCAGCATTCTGCTGTGGATGCTTTTCCTCTTGGATTTAGGAGTCATCTGAAGAGAGGAGCACATATTCACTGAGCCTGTAATTTCTACTACTCAGCTCTGGATGAGGCTTTCATAAACTGTGTGGATATTTATGCACTTTACTTCCCTTAACATTACTTTATTTCTTTCATCTTTGGTGGTTACAAAACTGGTAAATAGTTATAACACAGAGAAAGAAATAATAATTGCTATATGCCTAATAACTTAAACGTCTTTTTCTATACCACAAAAACATAATTTACATCTGTTGTAGGGACCATAGGCAATACAGGGGGCTTTTGTGTTATTGAAAAAGGCAGACATAGTGAGGAAGGGAGGATGACAGATCAGGATGAGTTCAGAATGACAAAAGGAAAGTGGATAGAAACAGGAGTATGGAGGGACCTTCCAGACATACTTACACTGGTGCAGCATAGAGTCTCCATGGAGCAAAAGAGGAAAGAGAGGGAGGAACAGAGGAGAAAAGTCGGAAGAGAAAGTACAGTAAGGACGAATTTTGACTAAAAGAGGAAAAATGGAAGAAGACATCCCTGATTTCTGAAAGCAGCCGGGTAAAATCGGTAGAATGAAAAAGTTTAGAAAATAGAGATGAACAAAAGAGAAAAAGAAACAGTAGCAAGTCTAAACAAATAGGAGGACTGAGAAATAAACAGAAGAACATGCAGCTTCCTATCCAACACAGCCAACATATTTGCTATTCATACAGATATTCCTCTTCTGCTGCCGGCCACAAATCCACATTAAGAGCTCAACTCGTATCATCTTGTATGTACATGTGTGTGTGTGCCTTTGTCTTCAAATAACTCTTTCCAGCATAGTATTCTCTATTGCCATTCATTGCCAATCTTCTAATGCTAAAGCACCTTCAGTCCAACTCCTCATTCTCCAGTTCTTCAGTATGTCTCTTAACACTTGTTTGAGTGCCCCAAACTTGTGAGTCACAATTTTGGGGCACTCATCGTCTTTATGTATTTAATATATTGATATTCTTTAATGTTTCATATTAAAAGTGAATCTAATCAGAGATCTCAGAGCTTTTTGCCCCTTTTAACTCATTCTTTTAGTTTCATTGTATGGTTGCCTCTTAATGGGTTTCACAAATTTGAAATGCCCTCAGATACCTACCATGCATGTCTCCAGATCCTCAATCCTCTCAGCCTCCAGTATCTCGGTCGATGCCCGTTTAGGGACCCTCTCTTCTGGGATATCCAAATCTACCGACTCCTGCTGCACCAAGGGACGACCTCGACGAACCAGGTGGTCTGCCTAGGAGTATGGGAGAGGAGAGGAAAGATGTGGAGAGAAGAGTAAAGAAGACAACAACAGAATAAAATAAAAGAGGAAGGATTAGAGGTATGAGTAGAAGTGGGAAGAAAAGATGGAAGGGGTGAAACGATAAGGGGATAGAGAAGCAAAGAGATGGGAGAAGTAGAGAGAGAAAGGAACAGATATGAGTGAATGAAGAGTATAAGATTGAGGAAAAGGAGGGGAAAAAGAGGTAAGGGGTATTAGAGAGGAAAGATGGTCAGATTTCAATTTGGTTGATCAAATGTTAAACTTAAAAAAGTTAGAAGTGGCTCCAATCTTACCAGAGTGTGTTGTGAAGTGGAAAGAGCTTCTAAAATCTCATCAACAATGCGATCAGACAGGAAAGATGCCAAACTCAGCTTCACTTCACTGATACACAGAGAAAATGGGAGGTCAGAGGTCATACTGTAGTAAAATTGTGAGAAGAGATGCAGACTGACTTACACATGAACAAATCATCATTAATCGAAAATTTTCTGTGAAATTCCAACCATTATGTACTGTACAGTGCACATGGCTGGCTAAGCCATATGTCTACCATATACACACACACACCTCATCTTATTGATAATATCAACCCCAGACTGCTCCAGGAGAGTTTTGGTGACAAAGCTCTTAGGTACAACCATCTTGGCTGCGCTGTCCTTCACCAGCTCTGAACGAAGATTACTCCTCTTCATCACATGGGGACACAGAGAATCTGCTGCATCCACCATAGATTCCAACAGAGTCTGAAAGCAGAGAGAGAAAGTAGATTGAAATGTGCACATATAAGTGTCTATGGAAGTAGATAGACGAATGTGCATCAATTCATAGTTTATACATATTTTCATCTTGTACTTGACAACTTCATCACGACAGCAAAAGTTATATCCATACCTGTAGTTGCTGGTCCATGACTGTAGTCACCTCCCCAGCCATAGACTCCAGTTTCTCCTGGATGGGTCCCATTGAGGAGCTTTTGACCTCCTCTCTGGCAGCTGCCCCTAGGTGGTAGAGGTTGGGGAGGAGCTGGGGAGAAACAAAGAGGAGGAGGGGGAGAAAATTACCAGCTTGAGGAGAAAAACAAGGATAAAATGCATTAACATGCAGTATTTCAAATTTAAATAGTTGCTTTATATGAACTCCTATATGTTTCGGTGTGGATTTAGTTTGGAGGGTCAGACCTGTCAAATTGACCAACATGAATATTATCATTTCATAATATTTTAACCAGTTTTTGAATGGTATTTAAGGCCAGATAGATACATATATAATTCGTCTCTCACCGTTTTAGAGTTCCTGGCATCTTTGATCAGGTTTTCTGCTGACTTGACATCCTCCAAGATGGCGTCTGTCTCCGAGTTTCTCAGAGAGTTCAGGTGGTCCTGCACCTTGACACAAATCCTGTCAATCATCTGGAAGACAAAACAACAAGACAGACAAATCTGTAAAGGCTTGACAGATTTAATGGCTTTCGATATTTCAAACCAAACTTAACACTTGTGTTTCAGCGTGTTTGCACACCTGTTGTGTGGTCGTTGTGACGATGCCCTGCTGAAGTCGATAGGCCTGTTCTTGCAGGTATTTCCTGGTTTCATGGTTCCTGTATAAATAATTCTCAATCTAGGGGGAAACACAAAGCTGCTGTCATGACAACAAACCAGTGTTACAACAATGTAAACTGTGATACTTATTTAATTTTATAGTAATAGCCATCATTGGTTTCCCACTTTTTTACATTTTCTACACTACTTCTGAACCCAAAAGAGGGATCCTATTGAAATCCTGTAATAATAAACATAGACAAATGGAGGCTGCAGGAACAAATGAGATTTTTTAAAACCAGCATACCTTTAGCAAGGCATCCTCTGTTTTGTCAGGACTAGCTTTCAGGGCCTGGGAGGCATCGATGATGGGGATGGGCATGAAACGAATGGTGAAGTTCCTAAGGAACACAGAGACAACGGACATTATCCTACAGTTAGTTGACATTATAGATGGAGGGGAAGAGAAAGAAAGATGATGAGGACATGTCGGTGTAAAGGTACAGAGGCAGACAGCGGAGAACATTTCAAGAAATACGAAGTATTTGCATATGCATCTAACGTTGCACACATTGTACGGTTCTTTTTTTTTTTTTTTTNTTTTTTTTTTTTTTTGTATTTTAAACAGAAAAACAGATAGTGCTGCTTACTTCTCCAGAGCGGCTGCTATATCCTGTAATCCCTGAGGGCTGGTGTTGTTCTTGTCCCAGATCACAGTCCTGCAGAGACAAACACACACAACACCAGACAGGATAAGCCAAAATTTCTAACTTCAGATCCGTAACATTTTGGTTGTTATCAACTGACAACCAAGTGGCCAAAAATGTCCTCACATTTAGAGCCACTGTGGTACTCCTTCCCTTTGACAGGGAAATATAAACTCTACAAAAAGTTGCAGTTTCAGCAGTTTATTTAATTTCTTTCACACACATCTGTACACAGAACAGTTTGCAGACTGTGACCATTTAAGGCAATACAGTCTGGCTTTTGCAGCAGTTATTGACTTCTTTTTTCTTCACGAACTGTGTTCATAAGTGTAACATGTACATCCCAACATCCATATCCTGGGCTCTAAAGCAGGTCAGCACAATGTCATAAGATGTTTCATGTCACAAGACTGTGTCACATGATGTCTTTGTTATCTTAGGAACTGTTAGTCTGCATGGTCTTCACATGAACTGTACCCTCACCTGAGCTTGGAGTTGATCTGTAAGGCCTTGGCCAACATCTTAGCTCCCATGTCCCCCATGGCGTTGCCGCTGATGTCAAGCCTGGTGAGAGAGGAGTTGCTGCCGAGGGCATTCAGAATGATGGTCAGATCACTCTTTAGTCTGGAGTCTGCTAGGGACAGGGAGGTGAGGGGCTGGGGAGGGAGGAAGGCATTGAGAGAGAGAATGTGTATATGTCAAGGAGATGGAGGAAGAAGAGGAGGGAAAGATGTGGAGAGAGATGACATAAGTATAAAATACAATCCTATTATGTCTGACAGTCTTTGACAGTGTTGTTTAAGAGTTTATCTGTCAGGTAAATAATTCCCTATGTAGCCTGCAGGTGGCAGATAAACTCTGTTATAAACATAGTATATGAGTTACTGTCACAGACTCCGCAGCAATGTTGATAACACAAGAAAAGTCTCACATATGATTATTTCACATACCAATATGCTTTTTAAACTATGGATATGTGTATGTGTTTGTATGAAAAAACAAATGAGGGACCTGTTGAGACAACCAAGTAGTCAAAAAGTTATGATATTATTATTATTATTATTATTATTATTATTATTATTATTATTATTATNAGTAGTCAAAAAGTTATGATATTATTATTATTATTATTATTATTATTATTATTATTATTATTATTATCATCATGTATTTTCATGTATAATGAAGGTTTTTATTTGAAGAGCCACAAAGTGTTGAGATGGGTGAGATGGGATGATTTTATGGTGTTAAAAGACAGTGTGTGCCTGTGTGCATGTGCGTGCATGTGTGTGTGTATGTGTGTGGTTGATGAGTATGTGTAGAAACACTATCAAGATGGTTATAAAGGCAGAAAATTAGTTTTTTATGTCTTGTCTGAGGATGCAGAGATAGGGAATAACATTTATTGCTCACACGTGCACAGTGCCTGCATTAAATATGCTAATTTAAATAGCTACAAGCTTATGCACTGGTAGCTGCAGCTGAATTCTCCCATCATGTATTTATGCTACGTGGAGTCTTCATTAGTGTTGCAGCAAGTACTGCATATTTCTCTGTCACTGCGTTGGCAGATTGTCCCTTATACATTCTAAAACTTAAAAAAGAACAATACTTGGAAGCTAAAATGGCTTCAGAATGGAAAAGCAATGTACCATTTAACATCTAGCTGCTTGCAGTAAATACCGCAGAATGAGGCGCTTCTGAAATGGTGACATCTGTACATTGTGTTTGCAAAAGTAATTAACATTCCCATTTCTCCCTATGACTGAAACAATTGACTTGACATATTGGTTCAAGTAGCTCAATGTCTCAGCCCTTATTAGACATAAAAATTACAAAATCATTAGTCTGGCTATACATATCTGTCTTGTTTAATAAAACCAAGAAAATGAGAAATAATAATCCAAGACAGGCTAATGACAGTGACCTTACTGAAGCAAATTAACCTGTTTAATATCCATTGATGAAGATGATGAGAAAAGATGTTTAATATTCTGATGAAACTCATTTATTCTGCAGCAATACAGCTTTCTCTCTCTCTCTAATACTGTCTGCAATTGCTTTGCAAAGGTTAAGATGGTACTGGTAAGAATTCTCCTTAGATTATTGTTATACAATAGTTATTATTTTTATCATTCAAGTTAAATTAGAGAGGTCAATCATTCTGTAAATTTGTTCACATTTGTTCCAATTATAGCCATTTATCACAGGCTTTCCTGCAATCAGAACAACTTAGACACTGGCTTTTATATATGTTAAGATGGAAATTTCAGTTAAATTTTACTCTGTATGCTTGTTTTTGATTCCTGTTCATCCTGTGTATTTTATTTTTATTTTTTTGTGAGGTATTCTTCTTGCATTGTCTGCAAAGAGCGTAAGTTTCAAATATTTGGACTTACACACAGGTGATCCAATACCTGCAATATTTATTTGTATTAGTGGTTTCATAAAGCCAAAAGGTAACAGATGCCTTCACAATTAATAACAGTATATGGTTTTCATATCTGTCCATATTGTGTGTGTGTGTGTGTGTGTGTGTGTTCTAATTTTCATTGGGGCAGCCAGGCATGAGATCTGATCTGTGTGTCTATTTCCAGACAGACTCTGGCTACAGAGGAAAGGATGTGCTGCTGAATAAAATTTGATAGATCTTATCTTTATTTATCTGTGTTTGGACTTCAGCTATGGTTGTGTGATAAACAAGAGACTGGATACACACTTGTCACACATACACACAACAAGACAGAATAACATGCACATCAGCACATGTTATACCATCTTCAGTTATCAGTTTGTTGTGTAAAATTCATCACTCAATATAACATACTGTACAAGTATGTGGTAAACAAAATGCAACATCTAAACTTTGTGACTTTATTTTTTTTTTCTCAATAGTGAATATTGAATAAGTCCAGGTTCTTTAAATCCTGTTTTCTGTTTAATGTGATACTTTATTAATGAAGAGAAATTCCCCTGAGAAGTCACAGGACAGGGTCAGCAGGGTAAAGGTCAAGGGTCAAATTTGGTTAAATTCAGTGATTTTGCTTCAGTGGGTTTAATACTTTCTGATGAAGAATTTAAACAACAGGCATCTGAGGATGCTCCTTTTACCTAGTACTTCACCCTTATACAGTGAGTCTTTTAATAACTTACCGACTCCTCCTCCTGAATCACATGGACCAGGCTGTCCAACACTGGAGCGAGGTTTCTAGGATGAACAGAAAACAGACAAGATGAGAAAATGAAATTAGACCACCAGGACACTCACAGAGCACTGTACAGGATAAATAAAGTGAACAATGGTTCTCTTAGCGATTCCAAGTACATCTATCTTAAACATATTTGACCCAAAATAATTAATAATTTCAACCTCCTATGATGGCTTGACTGGACAACAGTAGGTCTCAGGGGTGATGACCACTACATGCATAATTTCAAAGATCTGGCCCTGTGGTGTAATACTTGGATTTGACGGCATCTGATACAGCTGAACTACCTGACATTTTTCTCAATTTAAGCCAAGTCATATGACTAGACAATGCACACCAGCCCTTTAACCTCTCCTCCTCTTATGTAATCTTACTTGGATTTTATGTTATTGAAGTTCTTGCCCAGCGACAGGTGTCTGATGGAACGGTTCTTGGCCAGCCACACCAGTAGAGTGGCCAGTTCTGAGTCCAGGCCTGGATGGAGCAAAAATAAACATTTAAAGGGATAATAATGTTGACTGACTCAACTGATTTTAGTATTTGATGCTGTCATCTTACCATTATCAGAGATATCGAGACTGGAGATGTTGGGGATCTCAGCAATACAACCTTCAAGGATTTGAGAACCTCCAGACCGTAACTGTAAAGATGAGGGTGGCAAACTTCAGCATCACACACAATGAAAATTAGGACCCACTAGCAATGATAGTACTGATGTAACCACTCTTAAAAACTAGCTGCTATAAAGGCGACTAATGTGTGAATGTAGCAGGAAATACAATATTTAAAGATCCATCACACTATATGCAACCCAACCTGTTAAGACAACAAACAAAACAAGAGTTTAAGTCTACAAGATCTGCATACGTGTCTTTAGTTTCTGAACAGATAATATATAGAAATATGTGCTTCTGTAGTGATAAAATCTCATCAAGGAATTCATTGCTCAGAAAATGACAAATCTGTTAAAATAATTACATGGATCATCTGAAACAACAAATCTTCAAGGAAGCTTAATATAAAATGTTGATGGAAAACTAGCTTCTAGGAAGAATAAGACCAGCAAAAAATAAAGATTCTTCCAAAACAGAAGCACAAGAGAAGAGACAATGAGGGGGAATGAGATGTTAATTATTGAGAGCAAGCTGCAAATTACTTACACAATGGCCAAGCTTATAGAAGCATTGAGGGAAACAACAGCATGTCAGAGCCAAGCCAACAATTAGAGACAATAAAACACACAGATGTTTAATGATCATACTTCTGTTCTGTTCATGACATCACAGACACACACATTCACACACTCACACTCAACAGGGAACCATATACAATCTTTACTTTGCATAGTGTCAGCACACTCAGAGCACAGTTCTGGGATGCCTCCACCAAACATCTCATTATTTCTTCAAAAAGGATGTGAAACACATCATTTCACCTAGAAGCTTCACTCTGGAAGCTTTCCACTGGAATCCGGAATTGGATTTCCTGTGTAATTGGTATTCATGAGTTATCTTTAGCAACCCCACTGAATCTTCAACAAGCTGTTTTTTCTTTTTTAGCAGGAGATAGAGGTGAGTTGGTGTGTAAGTGTGCGTGGGTGGGATTTATGTGTGTGAAACAATTAGAGGGAAAATGCCTTCCTTCTCCTTCCCTCCCTTCATTCATCTCTCCTCCTCCTTCTCCTCCTTCTGTGGTCCACCAAACATTCCATTATATAGGCTCTTAACAATGTCAGCGGCCTGTCAAATGGTTTTGGAATGGATCCTAGAAAGCTGATTATACTGGTTGAGTATCTGCTTCAGAACATTAATACCACATGGCAGAATTTAGTTGACTGGTACTCAAGCAAGTGCTGCTGTTAATAGAAACAATATGACAGTCATGAGTCCAATTTTAGATTTATCCCCCACCCTTTAAAGGACATACCATCAATTTTGAATGTTTGAGCCCAATATATACAGTACAACCACAAACATGTTACTTACTGACATCCATTTCCCAAAAAATGTCACCGGAGCGGTAAATTTTAGAATATTTTTCCTATCCAGACTGCCATCAGTTTCAGTTCATTTCAGTACGCTATTAAAATCAACATGTAGAGACTTGAAATGTGTTTGTAATCCATCACAGCGAACAGTATGTCTAATTTTTTTGTGTTAAAAGTAACTTAATTTAACCAGTCCAACTTGGAGCTGCTTGCCAGGGAATATAGTGCCAGGAGAAGATGGCTTTTAGGCGGGGAAATTAAAAATGAGCGTGAACGTGCGTGTTAGCAGGCAAAACATTGAAGTTTAAGGTGGGTGTATTACCTGAAGATTTTGAAAGATTAGGGGATTTGGCAAAATAACAGGAAAAATTAAATAAGGGTTTATGTCTGCACTTTGAATTTATATGGTATGCATGCATGGTGTGAGCACATCCATTCATCTGTAATCCTTCTGTATATCACACGTAGATAAAAATTAAAACCAAATGGTGCTGTTGATGTATAAGAGTAAAGGACTGTGCAGGTTCTCTCTGTGGTTCTTACCTCACAGCAGCTGAGATCTAGAGACACTTCCTTCAGATTGGGGTTACTGGCCAGGCCAAGCAGGAGAGCTCTACAACAATAATGTTATATGTATGAAAATACAAAGACTCATAACTAACAGCAGCAATACTTGCAATTAGCAAAACTGAAATGTAGCTTGGGTACTAGCACTTATGATCATAATTTAATTACTTGTGAATATTAAATCTAAACTATATATTTTGCAGTATGTGCTTGGCTGGTGAGGCTGAAATGATTTTGCAGCAGGTTAAGTTGTTCAGTTTTCTCTAGACGTAACATTAACTGACCACTGTTTGGTATTTATCCTATTCAAAACCAAGATAATAATAACTTGAAGTTCACATAAACTAAAGCATGAAGCTACAGTATCAGTTAATGGAGATGGGACACTGTTCTCTGGAACAGCTCCTCCAGTGGTTTCGGCTGATGGTGGTCTGGGAGACAAAAGACGGATTTGGATGAAGAACAAAACCAAAGTGTGCAATAACAGGAAGTGTGAGACAGAAGGAGCTGCCACTCAGAGACATTAAAGACTGAATGACTAGATTTCTCACTTGAGGACCTCTGGTGGCAGCTTTGTTCCTGACACGTTGATGGAGCTCAGAGCCATGGCACTGCTGAAGAAGTGTTTAAATGATGGAGGCACCTCTTTGCCTTTCCTAAAGAAAATGAAAGAGAACAAGAAATGCTAGAGGGATACAACAAAGCCAGGATGTTGCCAACTTTTTTTTTAAGTTCTTTTGATGCGATACCATACTGTGTGATCTAGTTTCTTCAGCCCATCTGAGATTTAGGCTAATGTTAAGCTTTTACTACAGTTGCTGTGGCCTAAAAGTGTGTGACCCATTTTTTTTTTTAGAAGCACTTTTAGCTCTACAAAANTGCTGTGGCCTAAAAGTGTGTGACCCATTTTTTTTTTTAGAAGCACTTTTAGCTCTACAAAACATCAAAACAGAGGATACAGAGGGGATTTTACTTGCAGACAACTTGCTGCATTTATTAAAAAAAATAACAGTTTATAAGAATTGAAGAGTGGCTTCCTGTCTTGCTGCTTCTCAAGTCTCTAATCTAAACTTTATCATCTTGCACATCTCCCCTCAGTTCATATCGTTTTGCCTCCTCTATCTATATCCACTCTCCCCACTGGCCTCCACTGTTTTCCTCTGCCTCTTCTACCCATTTATGTGTCTCTCGCCAGCTCCTTTCCTGTTTCCCGTCTTTTCTATGCCCGTTGTCCATCTTTACTCCACCCTCACCCCCAGACCACCCCCACTTTCGCATCTCCTCTTGACGAAGTTCTCTTTAGTGTCTCCCCAGCTCCCAGGGGACACACTGGAAGGAGAGATAATAACAGGAGGAAAACACCCCCGCCCATCTGTTACACATGATGAGAGCACACACACACACACACACACACACACACACACACACACACACATACACACAGACAAGTACAAAGGCACACATACTCAGATGATGTGCACATACACAAACACAATGAATGTATACACATACTGTTTTTACCTTTTAGTGTATGTAATTACATTTTGTCACCAAAAGGTGGCACACATCAATATGTAGACAATTTATGGTTAAAGGGGAATTAAACATAACAGGTATATTATGTCAGGTAAAATCTGTAATTTTTAGGATGGAGGAGATTTACTGTACACGTCCTTGCTGAAAATGGAAAAGAAAAGTTTTTGCACTTTAGAAAGGTGCAGTTATTTAGTTGAGCATTCCTTCTTTGATTCCCCTGATGACAGTGAGCACTGTCATTTCTTAATGCTCTTCTTCATTTTTACACATATGCTTTTGTATTTGTTGTTCTAAACAACCATGTTCTTACTGCACTTGCCTGTGTTATTCTGATTTTATCCCTGTACCTCAGGTGGCAGAGTGTATTGTCATTAATTAAAGAGTTGGTGGTTTGATCAGGCAATGAATTCTTGGTCAACAAGCCTTGTATTACAAGAGCTACAACAGCAAATTAATTTGCTTGCCTTATTGTCAGGTTATCAATTTAAAACCCAGGTGGGTTTGTTACCTGTGAGGGAAGATGCTCTTTGACACGTTTAGAACAGAGAGGTGTTGGACCGAGCCTCGTAGCAGAGCAGAGCAAACCTGGAATACAAACACAATATGTCACCATTATTATCTTACCGAGACTTTTAAGAACAAATCATTGTTATTCTGTACACATTCCAACCCGACTTCTGGCTCAGTGTCATATATGTGTGAATGAGAGACTGTGATGGAGATAAATAGAGAGAGGAAAAGGAAGAAAGTGTTATACGTGCTGTGTTTACAAGTCTGTGTATGTATTTTATCTGGCCGCATGTAAAAGAGAAGGAATATAAGCTAGGAGCAAATCAATATGTTCAGTGACAGGGTGACAGCTGGCTACTACAGATGAATCGATAAGTTGTATTTGGCTCCAGACCACATCAATAAATCACATACAGTATTCAGACCATTTCACTGGCAGCGGACGGCAACATAGATTAAGCGGAGATGTAAAATTGGATTGCATTCACCGCAACATATATTAATTCGTAGATATAATATGATACAACTGTAATTACATGTTATTTGTTTGGGGAAACTATTTCAAGACTTTTAAAGGATTGTTTTGCAAGTAATTAGTTATCGTTAAACATCTCTTTGCATTTGTAGCTATTTTGAGCTAGTCTGTCTGTTTATTTAAAGAAGCATGTGATGTCATTGTGCCCTCTGACTCGCCTGGTCCAATGAGCAGTCAGTGTTAGAGAGGTCAAGGGTTGCCAGGCTGTTGGGTTGACCCAGGAAGTGGTAGAAATGCTAAAAGAAAAACAAGGTTACAAAAGAGATGTGATCACATTCTGATACAAAAATGTTTCTATTTTGGTGATTTTTGACAATTATGAGAAACATTTTCTACTGTACTTTTGCTAAAATCATGTACTAAAAACAAATCCTATAGTATATCATTCAAATAAAATCTGAAATGACTACATGCTGTTGTGATCCAAACATCCATCCATCCATTTTCTATATACTAGAGATCCTGTCTTCAGAAATATAGCCAGGTACTATAATATGTGTGAATGTCTTCCTGCAGATTGTAAATTAAACCATTCACACCTTCTATTCCTGCAGGTCATCTCTCTGGGCAGCAGATGACAGCAACCTCTGTAATGGAGGTGACTGGGCTGAAAGTACCTTGCTTAACCTGTGTGACAAGATTCTCTTACAAGCTTCCTCTTTTATCTGTGTAATATTTTTCTGATGATTCTTTGACCAGAGAATAATTTAGATATCAGGTAAACCTGCACTGCATGATAATAAATTAATAAACTTCAATGGGAATACATCATAAAACCATCAAATTAACTTCAAAATTGGCACAAATGTTACTGAGTTATGTCTATTAAAAATGAATTAGATACAGAAAGGATTGCAACAGAGATGAAAAGCGAACCTTCTTCCACACCCACTGCTTTGAACAGAGGTTGAATTTCCAAAATCAATGCTCTCCTACAGGGAGACATGCTATGTGATTTACAGCAGTTTGAAAAGGCCTCCACACAACTGCAACATTTTAACTGTTTCAATCAATTAAGAGTTACTGACACTACCTTGAAGGTGGGTTAGAAAGTGTGTGAACATCCATGTACATGTGTGTACTACTTACTAGCTCGTTAAAAGAGAATTCCTAACTCTGATTCTGATCATTAAACTGCCAAACAGCCATTTGTGAGAATATCTGTCTTCCTCTGTGTCTGTATTTTTGCTTTTGTATGTGTCTACATTTACAGTATACAATGAGTGTGTGCGTGCATGTGGTGTGTGTGCGCATGTGTGTGTGCTCGCATACCTGCATGTCGTCTCCTCTGAGGATATTCCCTGAGAGGTCCAGATGGACCAGGCTGCTGGGGATGGACGGATTGGCACTCAATGACTGGCAAAGGCTGTTCACCCCTATAAGACATGCACGCACACACAAACAAACACACACACACACACACTCACATTTTAACAACCCTAATATCTCTACTTGATGTTTTGACAGCACATTGAAAGAAATAGCAGAGGAAATGAACAGGGAGTGAAGACAGGAATGAATTGACTCAGACTTTAACCCACTGAAAAATCTTTTGTACCATATGATTCTGTGTAAGTGATGTTTTTGCCGATGTCATGCCATTTTATTAATAAGAAATGGTTATTTTGGAATTAATAATTTATAAAAAGCTGTAAACAACCATAAAGTCTTGCAGTGCTGCGAATGATTGTGTCTTTCCATGCATTTATACTGCGCAGTGTATGTGTGTTTATGTGCGTATGCCTGTATGCCTGTATGTACAAGCATGAAAAGAGAGTAGGCAGGCAACACAAGATTTACACCATGACTATCAAATGACTAACTATCTCACAGAATGTGGCAAAGGAAATCCTGAGACAACTGAAGAAAGAAACAATGAAAGGAGAGAAAATTTCATTTCCCAGACCATCACCTCATTCAACATCAATTTAAATTCAAGACACTTTTCTACATCTTCACATCACAGTCACCTGAAATTAAAACCCACCAGTACTACAAGTTTCAGCAACAAAATCAGTGCTGAAAAGGAAAAAAAGTCCTCAATCCTGTGCTTTTGATGCGTTTGATCTGAGTACTGAGCTATTGGGGTTTGGATGATGGATCAGGTCTTTAGGTGGGCGAGCAGGGCTCAGCCAAGCTTTGCAGCCCTCTCACTAACCCTACACCGTGGAATATGATAGCTCTTTATTGATCGCCTGAGAGGAGAACATGTTTGGAGTGGCTCCCTAAAGGCAGTGCCTTGTGCTGGAGTGTTGGAGTATGGTGGACGAGAATCCACATTAACCTGTGACGCTTGATCACAGTGACAATTACACAAGGAACATGACAAAAATAAGTACAAATCCACTGACTTTTTTTTTTCCTGTATAAAAGCCATGAAACAATCATGCTCCTTTGTCTTCTTTAATTGAAGGAATATTGGAACCCTGATGGGACTAACTCATGTTCATGGCATTTCATTAGAGGTTATTACAGCAGAAGGGTTTCTCTATCATGCTGAGAATCAATGGCTCTGCTGATGGAAGAATAAAGGTTTAGAGCGGCATTTAAGGGAATTAAACTCATACAGGTTTTTTCAGGTTGTAATTTTTCAAGGGGACACTTTAACACTCAAGCTATAAAAATCCATACATATTTATGTCCCTGTGTATAGTACAATAATAAAGGTATTAACCGTGACTGGCATGCAGAGGATAATGCAGGATGAGAATCACATCTGAGGAAGGCGCATAAACTAAAACACAAACTACATTACACAGTGCATTTTCTTTTATTTTTTAAATCAACCCTACAAAGAGATCCTTTTTAACCCATTCATCCATCCATCCATGTTAGCAACTGCATAAAAGTAAGGGAAGACAGCAGGTACCTTTGGGTGACAATGAAGTTTTGGAAAAATTTAAATGCTTGAGCCCCATACGTAGTTTGGCACACTGAGCACCCAAAGAGGAGACACCTGGAAAGAGAGAGAAAATGCAAACAGGTAATTATTTTTTATTTCTAGACCTTTTTCATGGGTCTGCTGAAGCTTTTTTTCCACTCATAACCTCTGTCCATAAGACATCTGTTCACTGTTAAATACAAAACCACTTTGCAGCTTTATTCAAAATTTTGCAAGAGCCTGTCTGCTTAAGAGCTCAACAAATGTCATCACCAAATACCTATTTTTCCTGCTAGAGCAAAAATCTAACTTTACTTGAGAAGGTTGCATAAATCACACCAGATTGATTAAATAATGGACCTCTGCCCTCCTGAAACTTCAGGTGAAAGTTTGTCTTGTATCACTTTAACTTGATGTTTCTGAAGAAGTGTTTTGATTTTCTACTTCACAAAACTGTGTAAGCTGAGTACAGTACCAAATTGTATGTATACAAAACTGATACTCTGCACAGTACTGTTTTCAGAAAGGTGATTTGTAGTGTTTTGATGTGTTTAAGGCAGACGTGGAGATAAAGACACAGCCTGAGAAGAATCAGCCCAAATGATTACAGAATAGGCAAAAACGTAGACATGTAAAATGACTAACATTTGGAGTATAACCTCCATGAAGCCAAATTGACAAATTACCAGCATGTCAAAAGATACATAATGGCAATTATAATGACAGAACACCCAACCATAGCAGATCTGTTAAATTTTACATGAGAACAAATAAGCCGGAAGCTGGAGAGCCCCATAAATCTGTTACATCGTTACGTGAGTGTGAGAATATTTGGTGGAATGTATCTTTAATTCATATGTTCTGGATAGATTGAGGAGCCTCAGGATAAAGATGATGAAATATTTAACATTGTAATGTTCTCTAAAAAGGGATCCCAAACTGTCTATATTAACATAACAGATACATCTGACGGGATGTGGTCTGTATAAAATGAAAAACGTTGAACATTTAGGAGCTGAATGACTGTTGAATGTTTAATGTTCAATTTTTCACTTTGGAACAAAGAGCTACATACATGCAGATCTTAATGTATGTGGATTATATATATTGGGCTCAAACATGCACGATCCCTGGTATGGTCTTTTAAGCACAAAAACAAATGAAGCTGGCATCATGTTTAGTGGCTGCACAGGGTATTTTAAGAGGAAAATGAAGTGAGAAGATTACAAAATATTAAAGTATGGACAGAAAGAACAGTAATGTAATGTAGGACAGAGTAGTTTAGAGCAGCGGGGACCATGTATGATAAAAGAGATGAGTAGATTAAGCCTGTTTACAGCACAGAAAAGCACACAGGTGTTGTACCTCTGTCCTCCAGTGGGTTGTTGGCAAGATTGATGGTGGTGAGTCCTGAGCTGGTGTTATGGGCCAGGGCAGCGGATAACTTCTGGGCAAAGTCACTAAAGAGTGTGAAAGAGTGTTGTTGAAAGTGTGTTGCCAAGTATTTGTGAATGATTTTTTCCACTATTTGTCTTCATCGTATCCAGATATTCAGGCAATATAAACATCCATTCCTGACTCTGCCAAAAAGCAGAGATGAATAGAGAAGTTGAAATTTGAAAATTTGAAAGCTGTGTTTGTTTATTAGCTGTTTAACTTCACCCTGGTATCAGCGGTAAACTTCTAATGCTCACCCAAACTGTATTTACAGAAATACAGTATAAGTAGTTTTCTTCAGCTGCGGGCTCATTAAAATTGTCTTCTTTTTGATATTCATTCAGGGGCTACTTTAATTGGAAAATTCATTTATAATACAAAAAAATAATTACCAGAATCTATACGCAAACTTGTATTAGTATTTGAAACTTTGAACAAATTTGTAAAATCTCACGTTTTTAGTCCTGCATTGTCCAGAACCAGCTCCTCCAGTCGAATGGATCGAGAAACAACTCGAAAGATCTGGTCACACACATCTGCAGACTGGACACACACACACACACACACACACACACACACACACACACACACACACACACAGCTCTAAGTCAGTAACTTTTGTTTTACATTGTTTTAAAGATAGCAGGTAAACAATACAAAAACATCATAGTAATACAATATCTTCTCCGTTACTTGTTAAGAGTGATAAGAAATATGGAAATGATGAATTCGTTTCAAACTCACTCGTGGATTGTAACCCTTTAAAAAAAAAAAAAAAAAAAAAATCAAAATCCCATATCCTAATTAAATGAACCAGCTCTAAAGCAACACATTTTGACTTGAATTTGAGCTACTAAGACTTGTTCCAGCTCACCAGTGGATTGAAACACTCAAGGTCATAGAAATAACATACAAATTCCCTTTTGGGGCAACTGAATCCTTGAAATGTTGGTGTGTAACACAGTGTGTAACCTCTTTGGAAAACTGTTCATTTAGGCAAATCAAGACCGTAGAGTATTATGTACGTGATTTCTGTACGTTTCACTTAAAGTCCATTTATGCGTGACAAGAAGACACAGGAAAAAACAGACTTTAGACATTTTAGAGGAAGAAGGAAAATGGTCTCGCTTCTGTAATCGAAACAACACGAGACAAAGTCAAGGAGGAAAACCCAACTCAACTCAAACTCAGACTAAATGAAAAATTCAGCTGTTAGATGTCCATACTCTCCCTATGTATTCACTGACCCACTCACCACGTCTTATGTCACATTCAAACACACACAAACACACATTCAGTTTGCCTTATTACAGTGCCAGAGTAAATCTCTCATTATCTGCCCTAATTCATAACACAAACATGTCCTCATCACAACAACAGCACTTTACTGGACCATTGTATTGTTAGTAATTGAAATTCCTTCTATAATAACCGGTCTCTCAGCCAATAGCCGCACTGCAGCCAAACACTGGTGGCATTGTCCTACACTGTTATCTGAGAGAGATGGACAGAATGAGGAGAAACAAACATGAGGAGGAGGGGAGGAAAGGAGAGAGGGATAACAGAGAGAGAGAGAGAGAGAGAGAGAGACAGAGAGAGAAAGACAGATTAGAAGAGGGTGAGAGAGTCAGACAAGGAGAGGAGGAGATGGGAGAAAAGCACAGAGAGGCCATTGTTCACGTTTTACTGAGGGATAATTGAAAATTACAGAGGAAGAATAAGAGAGATAGGGCGAGCAAAAGATGACACAAATTAGAGGAATGACATGAGAATATTAAGAGATGAAAGGGGAAATAAAAAGACAGAGAGAGGAGTGGGTCAGCAAGAGAGAGAGAGAGAGAGAGAGAGAGAGAGAGAGAGAGAGAGAGATCACATGCAAAGAAGCTTTATATTCCACAGTAGCACAGTGACATAGTCAGTGTTTGTATTGCACCATTTACCACTTAAGCCTTGTCTTACTATTATGACCTTTTGCCCTGTTGCTGAAATATAATAAATGCAAACACACACACACACACAAAGTCTGTGTCCTCCCTACCTTTCCCTCTTCCTCATTTTCAGCTCAGCATCTTGTCTACAACACAAACAGCCTGCTTGAACAGAAGATGAGCATCATAATCCCTTGCTTTGATAGCTTGCTGTGTGTGCATACATGTGCATGCATGCGTGTGTGTGTGTGTGTGTGTGTGTGTGTGTTCATTCTGTTCTCCACTTCACAGCTCACTACCTTGAGTGATTTCTTATCTGTTTGATAGAGATTGTTAGGTCTCGGGCTTGTGCATTTATTGTTGCCATCATCTTCTCGCACACTTTTTCCTTTAAATTCACTGGTTTCTCTTTTTAGTCAATCATCAGAGCTACAAATGAACACACTGACTGCTTAAGTCAAACCGCTACATGTCAACAACAGATATCCAGATTTGATAGATATGTTTATGTTTAACATCAACTGGCTTATAAATTTGGATCTGGATCTCTATCATTCAAACTCTCTGCTACCTTCTGACTCATCTCTTGTTTTCACCGTGTCCATGAGGATTCTGCTTACATTATGTTCTTTCATAATGTCTTTTTGTCTCATGCCTGAATTTTCTGTCATCACTTTTATTTATCGTTCTGCTCCTCTCTTATTCATCCTTTTCCTTTGTTTTTGTTTCTGTGGGCTTGGGATGGATTGTGGGTCTCCAGTTCCTCCAGTATTACCACACAAACACACCCACAAAAAAAGAAAATGGACAGAATTCCCCCCAAAACACGATAAACATATCATACACAAAAACACAGAAATTCTGCCTCTTAAAACACACAAATATTGCCCAAAACAGAAAAAGGAGGTAACTTTAGTAACCTAACAAAAAATTAAACACATACCACACAACCAAAATTACCAATACAAAAGCCTTGGAGTCCATTATAATACATCAAACCTAATTTGGGATAACAAGGATACAGGTTTGTAGACACAAGGAACACGTGTGTATTGCAGTTTGTCATGTGTGTGTTTATTTCTGTAATATATATGCGGTAATGAGGGATGACTTTTTAAAATCCAGGAGAGGAAGAGCAGTCTGTGACAGAGGTGTGTGATAATTGTTTGGACTGTGGAATCTGTGTGTGTGTGTGTGTGTGTGTGTGTGTATGAGATAATTGGTGAGTCTGAAGCCTTTAGACAGGGGGCCACAGCTTGAGACATTGAGCTCCTTTGTCTCGTTAGGATTAATGGTCTTATCATACGGGAACATGGGACTGATCTTCTGAACTGGCAGGAGAGGAAGGCGGAGGAAACTAAGGGAGAAAAAATTATACGGTGAAATGACAGGAGGAGATTTACACTGAGACAGAGAGAGAGATGATGCACAAGACAAAGAGGAGATTAATATACAGTATGATGAATAAAGAGACAGGGAAAAAGCCAAAGACAAACTTAAAGGATCATACTGGTGAGTTTGCATGTTTGAGCGCAATAAATACAACCTCCAAACGCAATTCATTACAACCATTTTCGAAAATATACTACTGGAGCATAAATACTAGAATTGTTTTTTCTACTTTACAGACTGCTGTTGGTTTCACTTCATTTCACCACACTGTTAAAACCAAGAGACTTGGAACGTGCTTGAGATAAATAATCCATCACAGCAAACGCAATGGCTATTATATTTTTGTCGAAGTTACTTAATTTACCTGATCCAACACAGATCTGCACAAAAGAAAATGTGTGTCTCCGCCAGGAAATTTAGGAGGAGACTGCTTATACTGAGAAGTTAAAATGATCGTGCCTTCACGATCGTGCATAGGTGGGCAAAACATTGAATTGTAAGATAGTGGATCACCTGAACAACTGATTTGGAAAGATTAGGGGATTTGACAAAATAAAATGAAAACTAAAATAAAGTTCTATGTTTTGGAAAATGATTGGCAGTAACGTAACCTATAACCTGTAGTATTTATAAGGCTGAAACATACAAAACCACCAGTATGGTCCTTTAAACAACTAAAACATGTCACCTTTAATTACGGCAAGGTAACTTTCCTAAAGCTGAAACACAATGAATACGACAACAAACATGACCAAGGATAGCATAGTTTGTATCCCTGAATGAAGTGAAACTGACCAGTTTGTAGTCCTTGGTGGAAAGCTTCGTGAACCACTGGTTAAACTCCAGAACTGCTATTATGGCCACCAGATCCCTGAGGAGACACACAAAGAGGAGAGAAAATGTCTAAGTTACAGTAAAAACACATAGTTTTATGGTTTCCTGATGCTTTCAGCTCCTGAATGTTTATATTATGCTGAGGTGTGGCATTTATCTCTGCTGCTTTTTTACACCCCCGCTCACCTGTTCTCCAGATGGCTGAAGTCCTGCAGGTTGAGTTCTCTGGTGTCTTGTGTCAGATAGATGGTGTCCACATCCTGGAGAGGAAACAATTAATGAAAAGTGCAATGCTAACAAACTCAGCTCACTAAAAAGGCTATATACAAAGAAGCAAATGCACAATGAATGAAACATAATTAGAGAGAATCACATAATAAACACATGCTGTTGTTGCTATCCTAATCATCAATGTTATGTAAATTTATGAAATTCCTTTATACAATTCATTTGACTGCAGTGAAGCTTTAAACACAACAGTAAGAATTTACATTTTCATTCCGTACCAAAGAAAAATGGCAAAAAATACTGACCCATTGCACCTCTTCTCTGTAAGGCAACCCCAACCAGTCACACACACATCTGTACATCTGAGAAAACCCACCTAGTGAGAGAGAGAGAGAGAGAGAGAGAGAGAGAGAGAGAGAGAGAGAGAGAGACTTCACCATGTAGAACTCTAGAACTGTATTATTAATGCAAACCCTGAATACACACACATGTATGCAGCCACACACACACACACACACACACACTGTCTTAGCAACGGGATGCAGAAGTACAGTGTGAAGCTTCTTACCACAGGGTCCAGGTTCAGCAGGCTTGTTGCTCTCCCACAGCACCTGCAGAGAGGTCATCCGGTCTGGAGGCTCCATGCTGAGCTTCTTCATCACTTTACTGAGAGGAGTAGACACTTTAGTAAAAGCCTCTCCTACTATTTTCAAATGTGGCTGGGGAAAATGTACAATTTACACACAGTTGAGAGGCCAGTAAATACCCGCTGAGATATAATGAAAAAAAAAATGTAAATGTCACAAACTGGGTTCACACAACTTAATCTCCTACACAAACAACAATGAAAATGCAAACAGATGAAGGATTAAATGGAATGCAGATCAACAATATAAAACTCAGCTACTCGATCATTGCTTGGTGTCAGAGTGTAATATAACAAGACATGAGGTTATACAAATTTATAGTTTTACATCAGTGTTCATTTCTGCTTTCATATCCACTCTTCCTGTTCTCAATAAACACTGTTAAATGAAATTCACATCTGTACTATGTGAGTGTCATCAAGCACAGTTTATGCTATTTGGATACAGATTATATCGCAGCTGTTATAGCCAAAGTTACAGATACTAACAAAAGTTCAAAGTTCAAAGTGTGTGTCATAGTTAAACTTTGTGGTTGGGACACTTTAAGTGGTTCCTTGTGATGGTTAATACAGTAAATACATGATAAATCAGAATGCACGAACATCTTACACAGATTAATAAGAGCACTAATACAATGAGCTGAAGTGTCCTTGATTATTGAGTTAATATTAGTGTTGGTTCACACCACAGACACGATCAGTATGTGAAGATGCTAATACATTCTTAAAAACTGTATAAATTGTAATGCTATCTGCAAACAACATCCTTAAAACTGCATAAATTGTAATGCTATCTGCAAAAACTGTATAAACTGTAATGCTATCTGCAAACATTCACATTTCCAGCAGTTAAACTCACCCAGGTGGTAGTCCAGGACATATCCGTAGCAGACAGTTCCCTATATGTGCAACCACCTCATTGACCTCCTCTGTGGAAAGCAGCTTCAGAGAGAAGGAGCCTCGCTCATACTCTAAGGACAGCTAATAAGACAGAAACAACATCAAGCAGTGATTCACCACCATGTGGTTCCACCAAGACGTGATTCAGGAAGATGAAACCACAATCCTACTAATTTAGCAAGCTGTGAGACAGGGCCATGTTTGTCATCCAAATCATATGTCTTCATCCATCCATTGATCCACATCTTTACACATCTTTGCAGAAGTAAAAAGAAACAAAATGTGACATTTAAAGCTTATTTCTGACTGTAACCCTAATAAGACAAACTATACTGCATTCACTGTAATTATGTAAATGCAGATGCTGAGTATATGTGTATCCTGCATAGGCCAAAATTAACATAATCCTGGCTGGCACTTATTAAATATTGGGGCCTTCAGTCTTGTGTAGTATTTAAGTTGATATTAAAAGGACTGACATCTCTCAGCATGAGTGTGAGAGGCCGAGCTGTAGGAACAGTGTGGTTAGTGTCGGATTATCATATTTGGCAGGTTGTTCATGTTAAGTGACAGGTAGCCAATTCTGGTCAAAAAGCCATGAAAGAAAAAACACACAGGGAGTGGGGTGNGGGTGGGGGGCGCTCATATCATACTTGCATGCCAGTGATTTTGCCTCTCCTAACTTTTCTCCTTCCTACATACTATGCTATACTATTAGTCTTAAATTATGTTTACTTTATGTCTACTTGAACTTAAGAGAAAATAGTTATATTTACTTACCCTTTTCAAGGCAATCGGTTTCCTAAATTTTTTTTTTTAAATAAGATCAACTTGTCACATTTTACATTGTAAAAAACTTGATATTAAAGTTAATAAAACAGGACATGATATTATGTTGCTAAGTGTATGCTGTAAAATTTCAGGAGAGTTTGATTGTTTGAAACACTTGTGGGAGGTGAACCATGAAAATCCTCTACTAAACAGCATGTACTGCAGGCTGTATAAGAACAAGATATATTGAGCATAATGTATCAGACAAAGGTGTTACACATGGTAAAATACAATTTTTAATTTTTCAGCTCTCAAAATGTGGATGTGGTGGACACTTGCTTTAGCTCCATGGGTCTGTACCTGTGTTGGCTTGTTACAAGCAATCCCCTGGATCTCCAGATAACTAAAGGTGTGTTCTACCTGAAAAAGAGAACAGAAATCACTATTAAAATACTCAGAATGAACTGACATACTGAAGGTGGGGAAAAGGAGAATGAGAGAAACACTCATTATCTTAAACTATATATCAGAACTAAAAATACATAACAACACTCTTTACAAACAATATATTTTCAGAAAGCTGGGGCCTAAAAGGTAAATTATAAAATCAATGGGTTTTAAAGGTGCAGTTACACAAAGTACATTACTGCATGCCACAGTGTACTAAATGTAATACTTTGGCTGTCTATTATCATACCAAGGACAACTGCAGTTTTCTGTGTGTAAGTGTGTGCGCGTATGTGTGCAGCTGTGGTAAATGTACGTAACAACCGTATAATAATAGAATAATAATAACCGTTTAGTATGAGCGTGTGCCTGAAGAATGTAGTGTGAAAATAGGTCTGTTCTATTTATAATTATTAGGTTCGTCTTTCTCAACATCTGTGCAGCTGCTGACTCACACATTGTGATGGTTTTTCGAGCCACTTTAGACGTCTTTGTAGCTTAAAACACCAAGACTAAGATATAAGATTGAGTAACATAACTACTGAACACAGTCATCTGTATCCTACTTGTCCCAGCATCCAGTCTCTACCAATTCAACTCATTTTAAATGCAGGCAATCTACAAAAATAAATAAATAAATAAATAAATAAAAAAAAAATAAAAAAACCTGATAATTTTCTTGCTAGTGAGACAATTTGTTCAGAATGACATTAATATCCATGGAACACTAAATAACTCTCATGCTTTTTGAGTTCTTCAGTATTTGCAATTTGCTTCCTGGATTGTTTGAATAAAGCTGAGTGCAGCTATGACAGAGAATGGAAAGTACATCTAAAAAGGTCTTATCCACATTCTATTCACAAGCAAAAAGACAGTTTTTCAAAACAAGTCAGGCTAAAGATGTACAGAACATCCTGATGTCCACATTTTCTATTCCTCTTTCAAGTGAGCATTTCAGGACAAAGAAAACAAAGAAAAGCTGCTTTCCATACTAAAAAGGACAGAAAAACAAAACCAATGATGTAAGAGGTGCAACCTGAATACAAATGTGTACTTCTGTATATTGTGTGTGCACAATATTATACATCTACATATACATATGTGCGCACACACACACACACACACACATACATACACATAGAGTGCCTGAGGGCAGCCCAGGGAGTGAGGCCAGACTATTCCAGGTGGGTACTGTTCCTGAGGCTTGGCTCAAAGATGAGAGGAGAGAGAGAGAATAAACAGACTGTCTAGCTACTGTCTGATTACATGACTGTGCATGTGTGTGTGCGTGTGTGCGTGTGTACATAGCTGGAAGTGTATATGTGTTTATTCCAATATTTCTTGTGGCTATTCAGAAATAACTGAACTAAAATTTCTTTGTTCATGGTGCAATATACATACAAAGTACACAAGCACACACTTTCATCCATGATGAACCTGATTCCCATATTTTAACTTAGTGTCCTGATTAAACAAAATAAAATGAGTGTATCAGTTGATCACATGTTCCTCAGAAGAAATGAATAAACATAGGGATATTTTTTCAGATTAGAACAGCTATAATAAGTGATTAGAACAGCTATAATAAGTAAGAGTTTGTACTGTTGTTTTAATGTTTTGGACTCACAATGCCTCGATTCCTTTAAATTCACATAACTCACAGTTCTGTGGCAAAATAAGCATATTGAAAAATGTTTTAAGTTCTTTTTCTGTTTATTGTACTTTTTACAGTTTACACAGCACTCAGGCCAAACCCGAAAGAGGTCAATCAGTTCATTTCATACACAAAGTCAATACCACAGTAGCATGCTGACAAATGAGTACCGGCCAATGAGGAGTGAGCATGCTGATAAAAATTACCTCTAGCCAATGGCAAGACATCATGGTGGCAGGTGTGAGTAATTGCATCATTCACTCATTCGTTCAATGTCCGTCTGTCACTTCAACCACTCTCGTTTTCTTTTGTCGCATTTTCATCCGAGGAAACTTCAAATAGTAATCTTTGTACACAGGATGTTCTAGAATCAATGAATAAATACACACTGTCCATCTGAGAGCCAATACCTCATGATAAATAATAATACAAGTATAAAAATTGGGATAATTTAACAGCCACAACTGATCAGCCACAACATTAAAACCACCTTCCTAATATTGTGTAGGTCCCCTTCATGCTGCCAAAACAGCTCGGACCTGTCAAGCGCATGGACTCCACAGACCTCTGAAGGTGTCCTGTGTTATCTGGCACCAAGACATTAGCAGCAGATCCTTTAAGTCCTGTAAGTTGCGAAGTGGGGCCTCCATGCATCAGACTTATTTTTCCAGCACATCCCACAGATGCTCGATTTTATTGAGATCTGGGGAATTTGGAGGCCAAGTCAACATCTTGAACTCTTTGTCATGTTCCTCAAACCGTTCCTGAACAATTTTTGCAGTGTGGCAAGGCGCATTATCCTGCTGAAAGAGGTGACCCCACAAGACCTGTCATTTTGGAGACGCTCTGACCCAGTCATCTAGCCATCACATGTTGGCCAAAGTCGCTCAGATCCTTATGTTTGCCCATTTTTTCCCTGCTTCCGACACATCAACTTCAAGAACTGACTGTTGGCTTGCTGCCTAATATATCCCACCCCTTGACAGTGCCATTGTAACCAGATGATCCATGTTATTCACTTGACCTGTCAGTGGTTTTAATGTTGTGGCTGATTGGTGTATATTAGACAAATATTACTGCTGATCATGTGTGAGCAGCATTACAGCTGAAAGAAGACATGCAGAAACAACTAAAAAACAAGTAAGAGTATTTAAATAAGACAAGAAAGACAAAAGGAAAACTTGGTGGATGATAGTAAGCATGTGTGTATGTGTGTGTGTGTTCAGTGTGTATACTGTGCAGGGGCGAGACTGACAGATTGTAAGGCCCTGCAGCTTCTCAAGAGCTGCTAAACCATCAATCAGAGAAACACACAAAACCCACTGAGAGGTTCATGAGAGAGCTGGAGGGGGATTTCAACAACTGTTGTGAGAAGAGAAATAAACACACAATAAGCGCTAAACTGAGAGTTTACTGCCACTGTACTTCAGTACTTCAATGTTAAGGCCTTGGGCTCCCTAGAAAAACAACAGGGATGAAATCCCCACCTATGGATTTTTTTCTTGTGTATTTTTCTGGCATTCCACTTTCATGGGAAAAAGATGCACCAAAGACAGCGTTCACAGTCAGACAACCAGAAACAAAAAGAAACACTTAAAAAAGTGTCAAGTTGTATTCAATTAAAATGCTTTAATAAAGAGATTTGCTAAGAACTTTGCAGATTTACAGTCAAGAGCAAACATACTGCAACAGTGCGGATAGGTTAGTATTCTTTTGCTATTGACTCATCTCCAATGGAAAATAAGGTTCACATCAAAAGATCAATACACAGAGAAAGAATGGTCAGTTATTTGATCGGATCATTTAACAAGATACTAAGCAATAACAAGGGTCGCCTATGGCTCATAAACTCAACACTTANATCGGATCATTTAACAAGATACTAAGCAATAACAAGGGTCGCCTATGGCTCATAAACTCAACACTTATTTTGGAAATTTGATGACAGAAAATCATATATCTAAGGGTGTAAGTAAAATGGACAATAATTAATAAGGGACAATAAGACAATAAGTTCAACTGTGCTCCGGAGATCTGGAAATAAAAATTTTAAAAAATGAACAAGGACTGAAGGTAAATCTGAAATCTGCTTGTATAAACTATAATGAGAAAACTAAAATTACCCCTAAAATAACATGCATGAGTTCTGTCCCTGCTGACCTATGGGGGGGGTGAAGGGAAAGACAATGGAAGCAGAGAGTAAGAGAAGGGGAGACAACAATGAAGGGTGAGAGAAAAGAAGGTGAAGCAAGGAAAAGACTCAGAGGGACATAATCTGGATTACAGGAAGGGGAAAATGAGAGTGACAAAGCTGAAAGAAAGACTTAAAGGAAATGAGGAAAGGAGAGCAAAGGTGATCTGTGGCAGTAATCTGGCTAAACTGAAAGAAAGGAGAGAGGCACAGAAAGTCAAGACTGCCAATAGAGTGGGGATTCTGTTTCAAGTGTGGAAAAACTAAGCAGACAGAGATACTGCATCACATTTCATAACCTCACATCTAAAATAATAGACTTTAAATAGACTCAGATTTCCCTAAAATCAAATATACAAAAAAATCTGCCACTAAGAAACACTTTCAGAAAGTTTCCTAACTGCTTCATTGCTGAAATCATTCCAGGGAGACTTCTAACCACATGATAGGACTTGGTTACAGCCATTATAAAAGCTTTTCAAAGTGAGCAAGAGAACGAAATCCAGACAGAGGAGGAAAGAATTACCAAAAAGGGAGAGAAAGCAACAGACCGATAAACAAGCTCAGAGAGACAAAGGAGAGGTGGGTGGTTGAAGGTGGTTAGTTCTCTGTAAAGCAGGTGTCTAATCCCTCCAGGTCAGAAGCGAGCAGACAGATAGAAACCAGATGCAAGGCCAGCTAAATAAACATCACATGAACCTGCTGTTCATAACGCTAAAAACATGTAACGTCACTGGAAACATGGTCAGCTCTGATGTGCTTTATGGCCACTTTGACCACTACTAAACCTATAAATCAGTTTTCGAGCCACCAATCAATCCAGTAAACTGCTCCTGAGGGCATCATATTGATTGGACAGCAAAAGCACAAAGCTGTTTGGAGAACCAGTGTTAAGTTGTTCCTGGACTATGGACAAAATGTGACGTTACGTACTCTCATGACTTGAGAAAATAAAAGCTATTCATTTTTTTATACCAGGAGGCCAATTCAGACAGATAAAATAACAGTTTACAGTCTGTTTCCATGTAAACTCACAATTCTGTTTCTGTTTTTTAATGTCTGCATGGAGTAGTGCATGTGCTGTGTGCGGTTTGAATGTTTATGTTATGACATCTTAAGAAAATTTTAGAGTGAGGATAATAAGGAATCACACGGTCTCCTATTTTAACAACATTAATTTGCACTCAGATTTGAAGTTGAAACTGTAGTGCAGGCATAGCCATGTCCTATAATTAGTTTTGTAGAAACTTAAGTGATTTAAATTTGTAAAGCTGCCATTAAAGTCAAATATAGTTGTTCTCTTTATCTTGCAAACAACATGAAGTGGTTAATTGAGAAAAAAATTTGCAAAAATACACAATTACATATAATCATGCCTAAGCATTGGCAATGCTTTCTTTCAATTGTGTGTTTTTCTTCAATAAAAATTGCTTGTAAGCTTGCAAGTCAGCAGCAACATGGCTTAGATCTTTCTTAGCACAGTCAAAATTAGCATATGACTCACGAGCAGAAGGCAATATTAAAATTCAGCATTTGCCCTTTTTCTTGCAAGGTCAGTGTTTGTGCTTCATAGCTTATGGACTATTTCAAGTGGTAAAACAATTTACATTTGATCTGATTTTGAGGAAAAACTGTTAAAATATTAATATTGATAACTGCTGGAAGTTCTAGCACACATCTGCACTGTGTTACTGCACTGCTGGTTTTGACTGGGTTTGTGGTAGTGGTGATAATGTTGCTGGTAAAGATAATAACAGATTTTTCATAGCTAGTGATGGTGCTAACAGTTGCCATCTGGGTTGCATTATGGCCCAGTCATTTCATGTTTAAAAAAGCAGATGTTTGTCAGCCAGCTGTAAAATTGCACAGTAACCAGGCACACACAGAGCTGCCACTTCATTAACCTCACTACACATAACTCCACCCATTAAACACACTCACCCACACACACACACAAGTGTCAAACACAATCTGCAGTCAAGAGCACTGATACAACAAAACACACAGCTGGGGAACTGTCTCGAGGAGGACACAAAAATGCATATTGTTGCCAATAAGTGAAGCTTTCTATCTTCTAAACAAACCTTTAAGGAAAAGCCATGTTTACTGATACTTACAGAGGATCTATGTTGAAAATTTATCTCATAAAGTAAAAGAAAATTAAATTGTTCAAATGACATGGCATGAACTCAACATAGCTATGGAGTCAAAGGAAGACTGTGTTCAGACTGAGCAGTGGATTACCGTAACACCGAAAATTGGTCTCAAAGCTATTCTGAAGAAATTTTCCTATATTACATTTTGTGATGACTTTGTGCTTCAGGTCTTGGTGTACACTATAGTGAAGAGTTGCTGAAGACTGCTGGTTTTTACCTTGGCAGGAATGCGTGCTGTCAGGAGGTAGGCTCGATGAGAGGCGAGGGCCTGAGAGAGAGAGAGAGAGAAAGAGAAGAGAGAGAGAGAGAGAGAGAGAATAATGAGCATGTAGCTGTAAATATACACTGTGGACAACACAAACAAGAATGACGAAGAACACGGAGAATGCTCCTGTTGACTCATCAAGATGAAAAGCCTTGTGATCTCTGTCACAATGAAAAGAGAAAAAAATACAGAAATGGAAACAAGAACATCATTCCTCTACTTCAAACAGATATTGATTAGAGATTAATTTACAAAGGTAATGGATGAACACGTGCTTGGCTTTAAATAGCACAAACCGCAGCTCTTACGCCTGCCTCTTACATGTAGCCAAGATGTCAACCATGTAATGAAGAGGTTTTGCTTTTATTGGAACACCCACCGTCTGTGTCAGGCCATTATAGGTCAGTGTGGTGAGGTTTCCTGTTTGTGTTGCCATGCCCATTGAGTAAAAAGAACACCGACTGTCACTGTTTATTAGAGCACATGTTGAGGAGTAAATTTGCTTCTGCTGTTCCAGGACAGAAAAGTCAAGGAGGAGGAGGCATAACTGGAATGCATAAACTTGACATTCCTATCTTGATGAGCAGCCCTGAAAGGTCATTTAGCTGGTTTGCTGAGATGGCTGCCATAGAATGTGATATTGTTAAAGGGGTGATTTGCGCAACTCATGTGACTCAGAATGCCAAAGTGTTAACCATGACAAAGACACCATTTTTTGGGAAAATCCCAGCACTGAGCACACTGAATAATCTAATCTTTGAGTCACTTGCTTTTTTTCCCCCACAGTAAGTGTTGTACTTTAGCACAACAATGTAAAATTATATGGTCACAAATTTTGTTGGAACAAAGAGGATAATCATAATTCATCATAAAATGGTCCATTAAAAAGACAGAAGGAAGAAGATAGATCAACACCATGAGAAATGGTATACTGAAAACTTCCCAACATGCCACAGACTGACTTTCAACTCAATGAAAAGAAAACCACCATCTACACTATTTAAAGAAAACACCCTAGCTGATCAGAAAATCTTCATCGTGATGTTTGTGGCAAGCCTTGACTGTATACTAATAAACAAACTGGAATGCCATGAAGACAAACCTAAATATATCCATAAATTTGGTCAAAGGAGTAGCTTCAAACCCCGGAGAAAAGTGACTTAGGGCTGTGACTTGAATACAAAAATGAATCATGAAGAGTAGAAGCAATGAAGGAAAAGAAAGTGAAGATCAATGGATAAAAATAGGGAACACAAGACAACCCTGGAGTTTTAGAGTAGATGAGACATGCAATGAGGAAGAGTGAAAGGAAATCAAAAAGGAAATCAGAAAGCAGGGAGAAGGAAAAGAAGATAAAGATCGAGCAGAGGTGACAGAAAAGAGAGGGGAAACCCTGGAAAGAGGTAGAAGGAAACAGCAGGAAAAAAAAACTGATGCAGAGGAGCACGAGATTCAATAAGAAAGAGATGGAAGGAGGAAGTCAGAAGGGCATATAAATAAATCCCAGATAGACACGACTGGCATCAAGGACATGGAGAGAGAAAGTGCAGGAAAAGAAGGGAAAATAGAGCATAAAAAATATTTTCTACAGAAAGCAAAAGAAACTCACCATCTTTTGAAATACATGAAAAAAGAAAGAAGGTTAAGAGACAGGGGTATAAAGGATGGCAGTATTTCGCAGCCCTCAGCTCAGCTCCACGGGCAGTGTGTGTATGTGTGTGTGTGTGTTTGATGTGATAGAGACAGACAGTCAGGCCTCTGTGACTACAGATAACCTTTCCCAACGAGCACCAGGCACCACTGCTGTGCTCCATGCTCCCTCACTTTCTCTTTTCATTCCCCTCTATGTGCTATCTCTCTTCACTGTGTACATACACATCCCATACATTCTGGCTGGGAATTAGTTTAGCTCATAATACAATAATATTACAATATTTTGTCAATCCATCTATCCCTCCATCCATCCATCGTATCAATAGCTCACTAGCCAATCACAGGGCTAGCACACACACACAGTCATATAAATTGGCATTAAAGGACCATATTGGTGAGTTCGCATGTTTGAGCTCAATAAATATCCACATACATGTTACATTATTACCAATCATTTTCCAAAGCATACCACCAGAGTGGTAAATTTTTGAATCGTTTTTCCTACCTTCCAGGCAGCCATTGGTTTCAGTTCATTTCAGTAAGTTATAAAAAAAAAAAAAAAAAANAAAAAAAAAAAAAAAAAAATCAACTCGTAGAGACTTGAAATGTGCTTGAAATACAGCAAAGAACATGCTGTTATTTTTTGTTGAAGTTAATTTCATGGGTTCAAATGGAGCTACATGAAAAAAAAAAAAAAAAAAAAAAATGTAAGTCTCCACCAGGGAATAGCCCCAGGAGAAAAGACTACTTTCATCAGAGAAATTAAAATGACTGTGCAGTCTATATTTGGATGTGCGTGGTAGCAGGCGAAACGTCGAATTTTAAGGTAGTTTTAAGGTGTATCACTTGAACATTTGATTTTAAAAGATTAGGAGATTTGGTAAATAACACAAAGTTAAAATATGGTTTTATCTTTTGGAAAATGGTTGGCAGTAAGCTTATTGGGCTCAAACGTGCAAAACCACCATATGGTCCTTTAAGGCAATAGAACTCCAAAGCTGGGAAACAGGAAAGGTTTACATGTCCCCTAAATGCTTTTATTTTCCAAAGAAGGAACAAGGTGTTATGTTTTTGTTAAAACAATGAGGTGTAGTTTTTGGCTTAGTCTCAAATTTACTATCCAGCCTTACTGGAGAGGGCAGTACATAATGAAATACTTCATGAATGGTTACATTACAGCAGTCACTGAGTTACAGCTGATTAATTGAAAAAGGAAGATTTGTCCAGATTGTGAAACCGTATTCAGATCCATGATGAGGCATGGATCATAGATCTGGCAAAACATGATGCAGACCATCATGATGAGGCATGTGTTGACACAAACATACATGTATACAGTGAGATGGTTGCCCAACATGGTACAAGTCCCAAAACATCTAGTAGTCTCATTTCTCATCCCCCATCCTTCTTTCAATGCATGACTGCTCCTCTGCCACTTTCCCCTTACTGTCTCCACTGTGCCAGATACCAAATCCTTCTTTTTGTGATTTCCTTCCCCATCTGTAACTGTCCCNCAATTTGACCCTTAAATGGACCTAACGCCTTCTCCACCACCATAACAGCCAATCGTTTTATTGCGACCATCAACCCACCATCAACTCCACACAGACAATCAGAGACCAGTATCTCCAGATGGCAGCAGCACTGGAGCATGTCTACAAAACCAGAGAGCATCTGCTATATCTCTTTCTCCCTTTCTCTCTCTCTCTCTCTCTCTCTCTCTCTCTCTCTCTCTCTCTCACACACACACACATGGCTCAGATACAGGATAACTGCCACAGGCTCCAATGCACCATTTGTCTACTTGGCCTGCAACACATATGACACACACACACACACACACACACACACACACACACACACACACATATACACATACACAACACACTCACACACAGGCTTTACTAGGGAATTTCTGAGCCAAAACCATTTTATTAAGAAACAGTCCTTGAATAATTTTTATTTCAAAAAAGAATTTTGAATTGTTTCATTTAATATGGATGCATGAAATAATAAATGTTTATACTTCCAACAATATAAGAATATGTAACACACTGTTGGTGAGTAATAATGTGTGAAGTGGTGAAGCGTCTCCTGCACACACAATCATGAAAAACATCACAAGAGTAAACTGACAAACCCTCAAAACCCATGAAAGACATACACATCTCTGAAGTTCATTACTGTGTGTGTGTGTGTGTGTGTCCATTCCAACACACACAGACACACACAAGAACATACACTGTTACTATAGCAACAGCTAGCCAACAGTGCACAAACACACACACACACACACACACACTCAGCCACACATGAAAGCACGCCACAGTACCAAGCCATGCTTGAGAATGTCAATGAGTTTTCATTCGTCTATACAGCATTCAGGACAGCTTACAGTTATGCTGAATCTCTGGAGGAAATCATGCAATACAGAAGAGTGATTCATCCTCATTCAGAAGCAGTGGCCCTCAAATGGAAATTTACCCCCCAAAATGCTTCATCCATCCATCATCCGTCTTGGGATGTTACTCTTACTGAGAATGTGTGGAAAAGTGTTTCTGCACGTTTATAGCCAATACTTTTGTTCAAAATTTCACATTTTGTGTTTACTCGTTTGATTTGAAGTCAGGTGGCACCAAAAAAAAAAAAAAAAAAAANAAAAAAAAAAAAAAAAAAATCAAAGATGCCTGGAAATTCATAAACTCCCTCCACAGTCATCTTTTTTGAGCTGAAATGATTCCATAACAAAAGGTTTTTATGCTTACGGGACAGAGATGTTGAGACTTGAGTTAAAACAAAGAAAAATGTATGTGTTGCAAACATAGCCAAATACAAGCATCAAACATAAGTAGTCATCTGCTTAGGGGTAGAATCTTTTGTTTTCTGCTCTGTACTGTATTACATTTACACAACAAAGACAGAACTTCAATACTTACAAAAATCATATAAATACCACTGTAATAAACTACAGCCACAATGTTCTGCCAAATACTTCAAACCCTCACTTCACTGCTGACAGACTCTTTATTATATAACTAATGCCAGCATTATATGTGCATGTGTCTGTAACCTTAATAAGTCATGATGTGATGTTGGAGAGAGAGAGAGAGAGAGAGAGAGAGAGAGAGAGAGAGAGAGAGTGTAATATTAACCAACTAAAAAAAATGTATTTCCTGGAGGAAAAATTGTTCATAATGTGTATTTATACTCCTGGAAATGCTGAATCATACCATGAAAGATGCATTAACTACTTATGTAAATTTAAATGTTTAGAGCTGATCAAAAATGAGAAATTTGCCAATCACATATCTGCACAAGGAACTTTGGAAATTAATTACTCCAAAATGCTGCAGTAACAATAGTTCATAATGTGTGTGTTTATAGTTCTGGAAGTGCTGAATCCAACCTTGAACAATTTATTAACTACTTATGTAAATTTAAATTGTTAGGGCTGATTAAAAATGAAATTTACCAATCACATGTCTGTGCAAGGGAGTTTGGAAATTAATTACTCCAAAATGCTGCAGTAACAATAGTTCATAATGTGTGTGTTTATAGTCCTGGAAGTGCTGAATCCAACCATGAGCAATTTATTAACTACTTATGTAAATTTAAATTTTTAGGGCTGATCAAAAATGAAAATTTGCTAATTGCATGTCTGTTGGAAATTAATTAAAAAGCCTGCAGCAATGTAGCAATCACAGGCAAAGAGACAAGGAAAGTGGACAGAAAAGACTGAGAGGGAAACAGCAAGGGAAAGAGAGGAGACAGAGAAGCAAGCAAGTAAAATTACTTAATAGAATCTAAGTGCTGTTTTGCTGATTAGAAGCCAAGTGTTTAATCCAATCAGAAGAGAAGATATTTCGAGGAGAATGTTTAAAAGTCGTTTCATCTCTGCCAAAACTGAAGTCACTAGCATGACCCCACCGTAGCTTTTTAACGCTGAAATCAATCAGCTCTCCTCCCTTCATCCTGCACTCCTTTGCCGTTCCTCCCACTTCTTCCTCTTCTGTTTCTGCTTCCTAATCTTTTAACATCCTTATCCTCCTTAGTGCCATCTTTCCTTTCTCTCTCTCTCTCTCTCTCTCTCTCTCTCTCTCTCTCTCTCTCTCTCTCGTTCTGCATGTTTTATCATAAATAAGTTAATGTGAGGGGCTAATATTACATATACGTATAATGAGACTTGATCACAATTAAGTTTTAAGTTTTCATGTGATAAGAAACAACCAAAATGCTGATGTTACACCAGTGAAAATCTATCACACGTCATCTATATGCAAGACTTTCTGCTGTGGAATGTATGGTAATGGATAATCGATCCATCTCCTCACAGAAAAATCCATTATGTGAAAGAAGAAAAATGCTGAGTGTATTTCTTCCTCTGTATTCTAACTCCCTCAGTCTTCCTTATCTCAAATTGGATGCCTGGTGGACTGTACCATATTCATGTAGAAATGTGTTCAGTATGAGGTATACGATCATCATATAACATACTAGTACAGAGGAATATAAACATGTAACATTAAATATTTATTCTTTTTTTCATCTTTGTAGCTTTTTTTATTCTTCTTTCTTTTTCTTTTTTCAGATTATAGTCCTATCATGTATCTACATATGTATATGCATTGCATGTGTGTGGGCGTGTGTGTGCAGTAATAACCCTAGAGACAGTGTAACAGGGAAACAAGGCTCTAGGCTATTGTTCAAAAAGCTAATGTACATTAGCATTTATATAGGGAAAAACATTTTATGTGATCATCCTGAAGGCAAAGATTAAACTAGTCACGACTTCTAAGAAGACAGTTAGAGGACAGTTTTGCATAAAAGTCATAAGCCACATTTTAATGAGCCATATAAGTTTTTTATTCACATACAGTATTTGTAACTGAGTCATCTTTTTCAGGTTATTACAATTCAAGATACAGGTCAGTTTATCCCCAATTATTCTAATTTAAGACAATTTCTAGCAGTGTATCTCACACAGTATTCACATCTGACTCAACGTCTTGAGAATGAATCTGAACGACCCTGAATATATAGTATATAAATCATTTTATGAGGCGTTGCAATGGCCATGCTTGGGTCTCTACATAGTACTACACACTCTACATAGTACTATTTCTTCCTCTATTGGTAAGTATTTGTATGATTGGGAAACTTTGTTGAACATGTAATTTTAACTGTTTTAAACAGTAACTGTAGTTTATTATTTTTAGCTATTTTACTCTGCTATGATCAAGGAGGAATGAAATTTCATCTTGTGGCTGAGATGACAACAAAATTACTCTGAACTGCACTTTTCTATTCTTTCACCATGTGCAGGGAGTGGGAATTGGCTCTCAAGCCAAAAGTAACATTTTTATCTGTTTTAATGCAGTGGCAATATTGAGAAAGAAATAAAATAGGGATGACACAGGACACAAGAGAAAAAAGTATGTTGGGATCTTTTTTCTTTTTTGGTGGGATCGGCTAAGAAGCCAACCTGAGTAATCTAGTTCCAGAAAAGCGGCTCTAACCATGCTACTAAACTTGGGCAAAATAATTACTTGTGTATCACAATATATTGATTCTCCACTGCTGAGATAAGCTGCTGACATTGCAGCTGAAGTTTACTCCTGTAATGTCTGCAGACTCACACTGCACCAAAACCACAGCACACAATGTGAGTCGCTGCCACATGACAGAAAATGTTCCACAGTAACACATTACTCAGTGATACAACAGTGTCCATGATGTATGGCCTAGTCCTCTTTCTGCAGTCTCCAAAAGCCATGATACAATGCTCTGCATCCTTCCTCCAAATCCCACCAAGCATCAGCACCGTCATGTCATAATTCTCTAGGAAAGCAGATGGAGACAGCCAAGCTCCCAATCATTTTGTCAGGACACATTCCACTTTCTTCACATTATGGGTATCTCATGGATGTCTCAACAAAATCATTTTCGGCATTGACTATCCCATCGCGCTGCACCGGCAGCCAAGAAGAGCATTAAGAGAGAGACATCAATTTCCTTTTATCGCTGCTCTGCTCATCATTATGTGTTTTACTGCTGAGGCGATGAGCGTGTGAGGAACAAAGGCAGCTGGCAGTGGTACTTCCTGAATAGATTTGATTGGTTGGTCACATCAGACCACAGCTGCAGCGAGCTATGGCAGGAATAAATATGCACGCACACACACTTTGAACTTTAAATGTTACATTTTATGGTTAATGTTTTTAATTTTCTTTTGTTGTTGCAGGTTTTGTTTTCAGTCAGTATAGAAATTGGCAGCAAATACACCAAACGTGTTGATTAATAAATGAGCTGCATCAGCAATGTGATCTTAGAGAAATTATAATACATGGGAACTATTTAGAAGCAATAGAAATGCAAGGACATTAATAGCTGCTGACAATTTGTCTTTAGACTAAAACAACAACATTTTATTGCACTAGTTTCAATAATCACTAACAGTAATTCAAGGTAAGTGTCTATATTGCAGCATCTATGTGCTGCCTGTGTATATTGCCTTTAAACATATCCAGCAAACCTCCAAAATGTATCATACACATGCAGATGAGGCTGGGCACAGGAATTAAATGATTGGGCTTTGCAGATTAAGATTATAGTCTATTTTGGCACCTTCTAAAATTGGATAAATATCAGGGTCTTTAGACACTGGGAGCTGCTGTGGCTGATGGGGGGGAGGGNTGTTCCCTCTTAGAACGGTGTCAGCCTGCAGGGTGTTCTCTAAGAATGCGGTTTGTGTTTAGGTTACAGAGATAAGAAATAATCACAAGGGTTCACTCATTCATCTGCATGCCAGCCAGACACAATGGGGAGGAGTGAGGAGGTTTGCGTGTGTGTGTGTGTGTGTGTGTGTGTGTGTGTACTTGCATGTGTATTTGCACACCCAGCTATGTGATGGAGAGCCAAGCTTTTGGGGTAAAGAGGATATCGCTGCAAACCACAGGGATGCGAGAGACAGTGGCAAAACAGGAGGGAAGCAAATAGAGATGTGGAAAGACCAAATAAAAAATTCTGTATTTTTATAAATAAAGTAACAAAGTAAGCCATAGTGGAAAACCTCTTCAAACTGGTATGCACTGATTTGTCAGAGAGAGAGAGAGAGAGAGAGAGAGAGAGAGAGAGAGAGAGANCGGCGAGGGGAGAGAGGAGGGAGGGGTATTTTGTTCTGGGCTGGTGTTGGCATTACCCATGATTTCCTTCTGGAGTGGGTAGATAACATCAGTGTGCGTTAATAAAACACACACACACACACACACACACACACACAGAGATCTAAATGATAAAGCTGCTGTTTGTATGCCACCTCCCTAATGACTACTATGGCTTTGATCATGAATGATATCCCCCTCAAGAAAGCAAAGGTCCTCTGAAGATTAGATTTATGTCAAGTAAGAATGATTAAAAAAAAGACATGAAAATCATGCAAAACTAACACTGGGTGTCCTCAAATGACCCTGGAGTCCTTATTTCAGAGAAAAAATGGAATATGTAACACATTGGAGAGATCATGCTGATGGATGCTTCAAGTAATGCTCTCAGCTTCAGGAAAAAAAGCGGTATTACTAAATATTATATAAGCTAGACAAGCTTGGTTTGAACCAAATGTCTGAGAGGAGGGTACATCTCTTCATGGATGTTTTACCCACATCAGCAACACTGCATGTAAGAAATTCATTATTTTTGCTGCGCTTGGGGCTTTAAATGTCAACATACTGCTGGTCTGTCAAAATCCACAGTCATGAGTGCACATTCAGGGAAATATACACAGTGAGCAGGGTGGGTACAGGGGTGGGTATTTCCTTTACAATTTCTGCCATGTGGGATTTCACAGTCAGCTCAACATCGGCTCACTACAATACCTCAGCATGTTCACTTGTCCCAAATATGTGGTTAGAACTGAAAATAGGTCGATTTCTTCTTTAGTTTATTCAGAGGTCACGTTATACACATATTATAAAAGGAGAATAAATAACATCCCACCATCAATTTTAATCCATTGACAAACTCAGTCAAACCTCTGTACGCGACGCATCGCAGCTTATTTTTATTATTTGGACAATGCTTTAACAGAACACTGCACATTGATTAGACATGATTGTTTTGTAGTTGTTTACTATGACATGGTTCACAAATGTTATTATCATCCAATCAATGCTGGCGACCTACAAACCCCATTCAATTAAAGCCAGACTGACAATGTAATAACCAGGCCATTCCAATACACACACAACAGACACATTTCCCACAGTGTGGTGAAGTAGGATTTGCAGACCAGACCAGCCCGGTATGTTCATATGTTGCACAAAAAGTCCAGATTTTAAACAATACTCCAAGGCGTTAAGTTTTCCCAACAATATGCAAAAAATTTCTATGAAAAAGAGAGACCTAATGTGTCCCATTTGATTCCAAGGTTGAAACCAGGCTATTGGAAGTCAACAGTGTGAAATTATAAAAACCAAACCGATCAAGCCTATGACCCCAGGCAGGGTCAATCATATTACTGAAGCTGCCTGAGTGACAATGACCCTGACCTATGAGATAATGAAGATGAATGAAGATGAATGACTGTGGGCGGAGCATGCATGAGCCCAAGCGTTATTCCTGGTTAATGTCTCTCCAGGGAGATTTTTGTAGGACGTTGTGGGGTAAAAACACACTAAGCCTCTACAACAGAATCCCTATTCAGCTAGGTGGAGAGAAATATGACAGGAAAACACACAGCAGAGAGAGAGAGAGAGAGAGAGAGAGAGAGAGAAATTAAAGTTACTCATTGCACACACTATGCACATACTGACAACTCTCTTCCACTGAACAAATGTGAATGAATGTACATATGTACATACTGTATATTTCCGAAACTAAACTCTCATGAACAAGCACAGACACACAAACACATGCAGAATTCTTCCTAATAGGCTGGCTCATTCAGCTGAGTCCCGGCCAGCACTTTTTTTTCACACTCTACCCACTCAGAAATAGAGGCTGGAAAAAGATATGTCTGATAAGATGGTGTGGGTGTGCAACGTGCTAAAATTAGACTCCTTGACTAACCAAAGCTGGTATCCATATTCATCACAAGCTACGGTTTAATCGGTCACAGTGACAAAGCAAATTAGACTTAACCTGTGTGGAATCACTGATATTTTAGTTTCTCATCCTGTTTAAATGCACAGGCAGCTTTGTTTGATGAAAAGCAAAGAAGCATACCTAATGAGATTATTTTAGAAAGGGAGCGCTGAATGTTAAAAGGAGGAGCCAAGTCACCATTGATGTGTCACAGCTGGACTGAACTAAGAGCACTGATTCCAAAAAAGCCTAGTTCACACATGCATAAAATTACAAGTTCAACATGTTGTAATTGTTCGAATATATATAAACTTTATGTGAAACACATCACAGCTCAAAGCAAATCAATCAAGAACTTACACTGCAAGAAAGCAAATCTGACTGCACCTTTACGTTACTTTGGTACCATCTCTTAAAAGTGCATTTTATATCATTTATCTCCATTAATGTTCAACCTACTCTACACAGTCATGGGCATCCAATTTGCAAATCCTGTCTGAAGACACATTAACAATTCACATTTAAACAAATGATATCTCGTTCTCTGATCTGCATGTAATGCTTTGAGAGGTAACTTTGTTCTTTTTAATTTATCACTTTGGAAATGTAGAGACAGGATTCTGAATTTTGAAAGTAATTTTGCTGCTAAAGGTTGTTGTTGACTATAAAATGTAGGCATTTTCCTTTCTTTGCATTGCATATTTATTTGGGGACAGGATAAGAATAGACAAATTGGCACTCTGCCATCTTCAGTATCTCATGTGTCCTTTTCTGCACATAAGCAATGTTTTGACTTCTTTTTTTTTTCCAGTTTCATACATTTCTGAAAGCCTTCTGAAAGGAATTGTCAACCTAAGATGGAACTGATTTGTTTTCTTCACCAATTTTATCCTCTTCAGCTTGTTAGAATCAACGCTCACTATAGAAATGTAGTAATGCAATTGGCAGTGCAACAGTCTATCAAAATGTATTTGATAAATGGTTTAACACAATCAGCCTTCCTTTAGACCCAGCTCTACAGTAACTGTACACTCAGTGTAAAAATCCTGACCTGTTTAACATTTTGTTTTCTGCCTGGCTGCCTTTTAATGTCGCCACAATTATGTTAATAATCACCACAGCCTTTTGACAAAAACAGTGGACCTTGAAGCAGAGTTAACTATTTAATGGGCAAAATAATTATGTGCTGAACAACTTTATAACTGCTTGAACTCTGACTGAACCTTGTTTAAAGGACAAAGGATAATGTCCCTGTGTCCATATCCAATGAAGCAAGCAAAGGTTCAATTACATAAATAGAAAACAATTCCCCCTCAAAATTATATACAACTAAAAATACATTTAGTTAAACAGTCATGACCCCTGGTCAGGTCCCTGTGGTTTCTGTCAGACTCTGTTCTGACCACAAATCGAACAAACAAACACCCACTGAGTGACTCAAAGGAAAAATGAGAAGGATGAGGGAAAGAAAGATGTTTTCAGAGATGCCTGATACTTAAAAGGTAAAACACACACTCAAACACTAACAGAGCAGTGAGAAATCAAAGTTCTGTTACACAGTATGTTCCACTTACATTTGTTTAACTGCAACAAAACAGTGATGATATATAGGTTATAGCTTCTCTGAGTACAAGCAAACCAAGCAAAATAAACGCAACTAAAGGCTTATAAATTTTTGATATATGCATAACAGCCTAGACAAAGAAACATAAACACACCATAAAAAAAGCATTCCAAGTGTAAATTACAGTAAAAGGCAGATACTGCTATAAATGTGGGTCACAAGTCAACAGGCCACGTTTATTAGAGCTTTATCACAAGTGGACATTTTTAGTACTGCTGCAGTATAACAAAAGACACAGTGGACCTTGGCTCCCATGAGGAGTTATTACAGGTGATCATGCAGGAATAAAGAATTAGGTCACCAAACACAACTCCTAATAACAGAGCGATGGCTACAAAGAGAAGAGAGAGCAATGGCTACAAAGGCGAGGTGAACTGAAATGTCACCATAAGTTTAGGAATCTGACAGAGAAACAGAAAGTTTCTAGAGTTTTTGTTTCAAAAAATCTATTTTTTTCTCTGTACTTTGTTGTTCCCATACTTGTTGTATATTGAACATTCAAATTCATAATAACACAATAATACAAGAAAGAAGAAATTTCTTTAGGCTCTAATCTTGCATGAACAAGATGATAAATGCAGACACCCTGGATCACATATTGCTTTGAGTGACTATATGAAACTCCCAGCTTCATCACCTTGAAATTCGGTAAAATATTCCTTAAGTTTATTGATCAGCAGCTTATGAGCAATTGCTATTTTATGGTACAGTAAAATAAATCCTTGTGTTGTAATTCCATGGGTGTGTAACAGTTTTGTTGTACATGGTTGTCTGTGCTGTGTTAGTGCCACTCCTGCATACAAAGCAAACAATGACACACAATAAAGCAGTTAACTTGATGAGAGTCATTGGCTTGAACAAACACACACCTATAAACGGTCCATTATTTACAACCAAGACATCAATAAGAAGTCACTAGTATGAGTATCCCATCACTGAACACATGCATTTAAAGGACCATACCGGTGATCCTGCATGCTTGAGCTCAATATGTACAACTCACATACATGTTATTTCCAAAACATAAAACCACAATTTAGTTTTCCTGTTATTTTTTCAAATCCCCTAATCTTTCAAAATCAAACGTTCAGGTGATAACACCTTAAAATTCAGTGATTTGACTGCTAACATTTTTGAACAACTGTAGAATGCAGAATGCATGGGCATTTAAATTTCTTGTTAAAAGCCATCTTCTGCTGGGACTATGTTTCCTGGTGGAGAAATACATCGTCTTCCATTCAGCTCCGTGCTAGATCGGCTAAATGAAGTTATTTCGAAAAAAAAAAAAAAAAANAAAAAAAAAAAAAAAAGCATAGTAGACATCTTGTTCGTTGTGATGATTACGTATCTTGAGCATGTTTCAAGTTTCTACAAGTTGATTTTAATAGCATACTGGAATTAATTGAAGCCAATGGCAGTCTGGAAGGTAGGAAAAAAATTCTGACATTTACCGCTAAAGTCGTATATTTTGGGAAACGGTAACGTAACGTGTATACGGATTACATATATCGGGCTCAAACATGCCCGATCGCCAGTATGGTCTAAGCATACGCACACACTACAGTTTTAAGAGGCAAACGATGCTTTGTCAGTCAGAAATAGACTGCAATGTCAAGAAGAGAAAAAGTCCAATGGTCTGTACATAAAAAGACTGAAAAAGTTCACACAATGCAAAGTGTTTTTGTTTTTTTTTTGATAGAAAGAAAGCCTCATCACATTCAGGTCTAACAGAATCATAGGGGCCATGAAAGCTCAGTCAGCTGCTCCAATCACCATCATGTCTCACTGACGCATAATGATTATCAAAATAAAGATACAGTGACATTACATCAACACTCTGCTTGACTGAAGTGACTGATAGTGATACAGTATCAGTATCAGTGTGATTATATACTTGTACTTTGATAAGTTTCAGCATGTATCTTATTCAGAGTGAGGTCCATGAGTTGACAAGTTAAACATCAACCCAAATAAGAACATTTTTTTTTACATTTTATGACTTACTAAAAGAGAAAACATTAACAAAATTTGAAACTTTTGATTTTTTTTTTTTTTTTCNTTTTTTTTTTTTTTTACTGAATTAAAGATATTGTACTTGTCTAATCACAAACTTGAACCTTGTGTTTGCTCATGTGTCTCATTTCTTTCTGTCTCAACTGATCTCTCAGCTGATCTTTTCCTGCTTCACAGAGACATGCAGGTACAATATGCAGCTGGCACGATGATGGTATTTTACTCTATTTCCTCCCTGCCTTTATGCCCTCTGCCCTGTACAGTGTGTTCCTCATTTTTCTCTCTCTCTCATCCTCCCTCCGATCTCCTCTCCTCTTCCCCAGGGTGTGTTTGATGGACTGATGTTATTACCTCTACCTCCTTCATTGCTCCTTCTTCAAAGAAGAGAGATGACTGTATCTATCAAGCTTTAGTGTGCTTAAGAGACGCCGCGGGCATTGTAGAGATCCACTTCCACCCTGAGTGAAGCTGGGCACAATAGGATGAAAGCCTTGTGTATATTTGACAAACAAGCAAATTGATAGAGGAAACAACCATATTCCTTCCTTCACTACATGGATGTTTGATAGACAGGTGCCCTTCATTGCCTTGGAGCTCTCAAGCTCTCTATGTGTTTATGGTACACTGGTATGAGGAGTTTAAAAGCATCAAATCTGGTCAGGCAGTCTCACCGTAAGTGATGCTTTAACTGATTTACATTGGGGGAGAAAAGCATATTTTCATATAGTTTATTTATGAGGCATGGTGTGCAAAACTATGATCAGAATATTAATATCCATTATATATTACGATTTAAAATCTTTGTTTATATTGTCATAGGGTTTCCAACTAAATGACAAAACTAAATTGTCAAGTGAATCTATTCAAAAAATTAAATAACTCAATTTGACATGTTGTTGGTTCTTTAGTTTAATGATGAAAAAAGATGTAACATTTGTAAATCTTAACAGGAAAGACAAATGACATTAAATTATGTATTACAGAATAATGGAACATTTCACTTTTTCCTGTTTGAACGATTTTCAAAATGACACAAAAAAAACCTCATTTTTTCTGTGTGCCTGTGTGTGTGTGTGTCACACTGACAGGTGTGTTCTACTCTCATAATCCCAGGAATCAGTGAGCTGAATTAGTAATTAGCCAGTCAATTAGTCACTTTTCTCCTCTTATTAGTCAGACAGATGCTTTACAGTCGATTCCTGTCTGTCTGACAGCAGATACACTGCTTATGATGGTGGTTATCTCTGTCTGCTGATAAAAACGCAACACACATTTACCCCTTTCCTCTGTTAAACATAAGTAAAAACACACACACATATATAATTTCATTACTGAACACATTCCTACAGTATGATATTTTAGGAATATTTAACTTGTACCATTGATTTCTTTGCTTTGTTATCCTATTTTTACCACCATCATGATCACTTGTAAAAATAACTAAATGAGAAAACACCATAGCTGAAATTTCTGCAACTTGCCTTGCAATAACAGCCAACTTTTATTTCAATATCGACAGACCTTTAAACATCTGTAAAAATTCTTTCATTATGTGCAGATGCATTTCACATGTGCACGCTGGTACTCAGCACAGCACTCGCAGCCTACGATTCCATGCTATGTTTGTTTTTTTCTCAGTCATTTCCTCCATAAGCTGTTTCTCTGTTTTCGGCAGAACAGCAAACAGTGGTTTATTTGTTCACTTCGGTCAAGCAGAGCGTTGATGTAAAGTCGCTGTATCACTCTCATGCTCCCTGTCTAGAAGAAATACCAGAACCACTCCACTGGAATTCCTCACTTCCCTGTACCATCTCCCACATCATTGCATTGTCTGTGTGTGTGTGTGTGTGTGTGTGTGTGTGTGTCTGTGTCTGTGTGTTCTACTAGCCTCTATTATTCCCACATGGTGACATTGTTGTGTGAGAGCAACACCAAAACAGCCACATACTGAGCATTGGACTGGAATAAAATTTAAAGAAATGTTTTCCTGGGATGTTTTTGATTCTCTTTTTGCACATATTTAGGTGATTAAATATACAGAAAAAATAAAGGGCACACTCCTGGAAAGCTTGGAGGTAAAAACTACAACACTTATAAAAAGAGCATTTTTCAGGCATATTCTTTTTACTAGGGATGTTAAGGTTAACCATTTTACTATTAATTGTGTTGATGCTCCCCAAAGATGCACGTAGATGACGTCCTGTGAGCAGGACAAAAAGCAGTAGTTCAGTCAAACACGAGGCTATATGCAGAAAAGCTGAAGATCTGGTGGCTAAATAGGGCAGCATGTCAGCGTCAAGTTTAAAATTCTGTGTTTATACAGATGTTCCTACAAATGCCCTTGTGTGAAGATCAGCTGGTGTGTTTTTACAATGACAACTTTATGAATATGATCAAAGCTGCCAGAATTAATGGCTGACCCAGATATCATTGCTTTGGACACAGATTTCACCTTGCCATTAAATGTTAAGTGTTTACTTTTATATCAGTGATATAACTGCAGAAGCACAATTGCCATGTTCAAAAGTTTCCTGTTGGCCTTAGGCAACAAAAAACAAAATGGTCCTACTGCTTAATGCCTGTTTTGACCACTCAGCAACTAATGAAGATATTGCATTTTTGTCCATATCATGCTGAATGATCTCTCTTTCTTTCCAATTATTTCTCACCACAGCACACTTCCAAATCATTTAGAAAGTACAGCTGATGTGAAAATAAAGCTCTTCACTTCTCTCTCTCACTTCTCTCTCTCTCTCTCTCTCTCTCTCTCTCTCTCTCTCTGGGTGACTTCCATATTATCATGTCTTGTTTTGAAAATGTGGATAAATACATATGTTAAATGCAATGATTCCTCACACCTCGAGAATCTGGCTCACAGCTTTGTTCATGTAGACACAACATCACAAATACAAATTGGCTACATAGAGCCTATCTCCTCTTCATCATAATTTCATTGTTTGTCCACCTAGAGCCATATAACTAAAAGGTTCTGATTCCATGGAGTGCTGTATAACTAAAAGCCTTCTGCCATTTTCACCCTGAGCTATACATATTAAGCATTCTGCAGATTTTCAGACAGCAATGGAAAGGATTCTGATTCAGGCATCAATGTTTATGGACCCTGCTCTGACAGTGATTTATAAGAGGCCCATTCAGTCTTAACTACCTTCAGCTTCTTATCCCTGTTGCATTTTTAATGATCTACCAGGAATTAATAATTTAGCCTTCACTAGATTTACTGCTCTGTGGCCACCAGTTAATGGTCTGAGCGGCTATTTCCACCTGGCCTTGACACACTGGCCTGGGATGAACAGTCATAGCCTGTGGATGAACAGTCATAGCCTGAATGAATAAAAGTATGAATGACCATGGCACTGGTTAATGAGCTTGACTTTCGCACAGGTTTTCTCTATTTTAGCATGACTTTTCAGTGACACCATAAAATGACCATCTGAGCTCCAACTTAGCTTTACATTACTATGTTCATACTGTACTGCAAAGGAGTCAGCAACACATAAAATACACTACACCAGCAGCACAGAGATCAGATAATTAATCTTTGTTGTAGCTCTAAGATCAGCCTCATTTCTGCTGAGACAACGTCTACACTGATTTTAAAGATTGCTGCACATGTAAAATATTGAAATTATTGGAATATTAAAGGTGTCTTCATGCCTTGTGACAAAGCATAAGAACATATTCATTTTTTCTGACCATATTTATAATTTGAAAACAACATTCAAAAGTAATATTCTTTTTCCTTCAAACAGGATAAAAGCCACCACATGTTCTTGGTTCCACGACTGAATCATCTGATCCCTTTAAGATCCTTAAACTGAATGAGACATGACGTGTTCAGGGTGATGGGCTGCTATTTTTTCATAACTTTCCTTACAAAAAAAAATTAACCTCAACATCAAAGCCAATCTTACATTGAAAAGTTAAAGTGAAACTGCCAAAAGTAAGTCTTTCAAGTGAAGAGAGAGATTAAATTGCGGAAGTGTTTTGATGTTGCTCAATGAAAACTGTAAAGTTCAAAAATTATATAATGAAGCAGTAAAATGACAGAAGCAGAAGTTAACTCACCAAGACTCTATTCTCTGTCTTGTCTCCTTTGATCTCCAGTTTGACTCTCTTCCTCAGTGACAGCTTCACTTTCCTTCCCACTGCATCTCTCACGCTCTCTGCACAGAGGTGAAGAGAGAGGAGACAAAAGATAGTTAGGCCTAAATTCAAAAACTTCAAGGCAGAAGAGAAGAGAAGAGAAGAGAAGAGAAGAGAAGAGAAGAGAAGAGAAGAGAAGAGAAGAGAAATTCATCACATATTAATGAGTACTCTAACTTTATAGTCTATTTCACACAAAACGTCCCAATACAGAACACATTTAACTCAAAACCCATCTTGAGTCATTATTTCAACATTTTCATTTCCTCAGCAGAGTGCAGATCAGTAGATTTCTGACTGAATAAATATGCCAGAGGGAGGAAAAATCCCACATATCTGCTGATTAGAAAAAAATGTTTGATGAAAAATTAATCATTTCCAATTTGAACAAACCGCAGGGGAACAATCTTTCTTCTACTCGCCATCTCAGCTGCACTTCATGAATCCCACTTTCTTTGTGTCAGCTTTCTTATTGTCTGTGGTGACAAGTGACAACTGTCACCAACAGTTCTGGCAAACAATATACACACGTATGTATACTCACACACATGGTATGCTTAAAACACACACCGTGCACACACACATATACTGAGTGTGTTCCGCTATTCAGATTGATTGTTCACACACAGAGAAGCCTCCACAACCTGGGAACTGTCTGAGGAGCAAAACTGGGTCAGAACCTTTACTCATACACCCACCAGACATCGGCTTAAAAAGTGTGTGCACATGTCTGACACACAGGGAAAGAGATTCTGTGTGTACATCTGTGCTGGCAATCATATAGCCTATCCTACGGGCTTCCTAAAACCATCACGGAGAAAAAGCAGTGCAGTGATAAAAGCAAAACAATAATTCAGTGCAAATTAATTTTTCTGCCAGCCTGAAGCATGCTTAACATATTCCAATAAAAATGTCTAAAATTTCCTACTGTAACATTTCAAATTGTGGCTCAGAAAGAAAAAAAAAAAAATCACAGAGAAACGTCTGCTGGGTCTCCACACGACATGAGCAGCAGTACATTTTAATGAACATGGGTATTTTTGATCCTGGACAAAAAAAGCTATTCTGCCTACAGGAAGAATTGTAAAATAAGAAACCTCTGTGGATTGTCCTCATATACCATTTAGATTTTTCCTGCTAATTCATGAAGAACTGCGACAGGGCTGGAAAGTTTACCAGCAATTTTCCCTTTGGCTCATATTTTTCAGTCCACACATGAACACTAGGACACACTAAGGTGAATTTCAATAGGACTAATGAGGAAGGTGGGAAAATGAGAGGCCTATGGCCTTGTAAAAGCTCAAACAAACAGTTTACAAGCTCATAAAGTCACTCACCAATTTATTGACCATTGAGAAACCCCCAAAGTGTTGCTTGATGATGCCACGGATTAGATTCTTGATTTTTAGCTTTTGAATGGAGGAGACATGTTGATGTCCAATAATTTATTTGGGGCGTCTGAGATCATATGAATGTTTATTTGTAGTAGATTTCTTTTGTGCCATCAAAATCAAAATAAATGTTAAATGTTGTAAAGAATAGCTAAAGGTATATTTTTATACAAAAATAAAATTTTGCATCATGCTGGCCACTTCAGTGGTGGTTGCTTGATTATTACTGCTAAGGTAAAATAGACAGAAAGGCAAACTGACAAAATAATTTATCTAAGAGTAAAACCCCAATATAGCATTTTTACTGTTAGCCAGCAGTTAAAACTAGACTTTGTCTATGATGTTACGTCTGTATGCATCATCCTGCTGACATTCCAGAATTCCCAGAATGATACAGCATGATACTGAGTCACTGACACCAGTCAATGGTTCACACAATGGCTGGTTTTCTCATCCAGACAACAGCACATGATATGGAAACACAATCAGCTCTGCTAATGCCTAATCTAAAGTGTGCAGTGTTGGGCAGTTTAGACAAGTAGTGAGTTTGTTGATAATGAATCAGAAAAATTCCCTATGAGAAGCAATAAAATACAGAAAACACTTTTGAGAGGAGGCTGGAGCATCAGAAATCACTGATTCTACTTCTAAACAGGCAATGTTCCACCCTGGGGAAAAAAAAAAAAAAAAAAAAACCATGGTGGGATTGCCAAGATGAAATCCATGTCCCAGACTACACTCAATATACCTCAGAACAACTTAATATCAACCAGGATGATATTCCCACTTCAAGATGACCACGCTCCTCTGGTTTTCCGATCCTTCCTGACCAAAAACAGCCCTGCTAACAGAGCACGTATGATGATTGTGTGAGCAGCAGGATAAATAGATATTAATAATAATACAGACAGTTTGTCAAAGTATATGAGTGCCTGAATCTATGAATTATCTGGTGATTCAATGAGTAAATGCATGACTGGGTAACTATTTGACTCAGTGAATGACACCAATCTATGCAGTTCATGTCTCGTATAAGAATGAATGGTGCATGAGAGATGGAGATGGGGGGGGGGGGGNGGGGGGGGGGGGTAGACAAAACACTTGTGCTTGTTCTGGTCCAATATTGCACAAAGGTGTCAAAAGCTTTACTTCTTTGTCATACAAAGAGAGCCCGAGTATGTGCCAAATAACCTGCTTCAGGGCTCTAGCTTAGGTCCACAACCAATACAAATAAGTCATAAAAACATAAGGGCCTCACCAACCCACAAAACTAGTGAGGCCATTCCAGGATCATGCAGGATACAAATGCTGTATGGGAGGGTGGTGGGAAAATAACCCTTACCCACCACTGGTTTAAACTAGCTGGGTTTTTTTTTTTCTTAACATAAAGCTGAAACCCATTTAACATTTACAGGACATAACCTGATTGTTTGATTTTTCAGTAAAACTCCATGAACAAAGAACTTTCAGATTTGCTGCACCTAAAACATTTACAGTCTTTGTGGGGGGTGCCTGAAACAATAATACAACAGCCAAGCTGCACTGTCCATATTTAAAATATCTATATAATATTCAGTTCTGAAAAATTATAGCAAGTGGAGAGCTACACAAAGACCACAGAAATAGTCTACCCTATAAGTATATTGTTTAATTCTATATGAGAAGAGGCCTATAGCTTATCGCTCAGTTACAATAAGTCTGGATGCTGTTGTTGCATAAGTACAATATATAATATCATACATTCAGGTCGCTACAAACTTGCTAACACTGAGATCCACGGACACGCTGGAGGATTATGATGGAGCAGAATTCCTGATTGTTGCAGTACGGACACAATCAGGAATTCTACAACGAGGCGTTCTTACCCAGAAGCTCTTTAGAGACCTCTGACACTTCTTCACTCATTTTGCTGAAAATAATATCCAAAAGAACCAAAAGAGAAGAGTCAACACATCCAAAAGGCTTAAATACAGAGAGAACGGAGCGGGAGAGAAGTGTCAGGTGGTGCCGCCGCCGGTGCGCTTCTCCCGGTTACATGCTCCTCCTCTCTCTCGGTGTCCGGACAATGTATCCGCGTGTATCTGGGCGCATCTTTTTTTATCAAATATTTTATGCTGAGGAAAAGTCGGAAAATGCTACAATTTTCTGAAGAACATAATGAAACGCGGTGAAGTCTTGCGCATGAGGAAGATGGGAAAACCACCGTTCGCGCACATCCTCTTCCTCTCTGTCCGTGGTCCTACCGTAAAGCTGTCGGTAGTACAGTACCGGCCAATAGTGGAAACCGGAGCCCCTCCCCGCTCCGTGATGCGACAGGCAGCCGATGTGATGGTGAGGCGGCGTGGCGTGGCGTGGAAGGAGGGGCGGTGGTGCCGCCAGCCCGAGATTAATGAGCAGGCTCCACCACTTACCTGGTGTCCAAGGACCTCTGGGGTCTCTGAGGAGCCCAGCCTGGTCCCTCCTAATCAGCTTCTTTAGCTTAGGTTAGTGGTTCTCAAACTGTGGTACATGGACCACCAGTGGTAACTGAAGCGCCACCTGGTGGCGTCAGTGTGGAATATTCTGCAGAGAGTCAACGTGAATGAAAATAACTATATTTTATTACTGAAGTTTAATTATTCTTTTTTTTTTAAATAGCCCAATTCATGCTGTAATTCAGTGAAATGCAGAATCTTCCCAGGATCCATCAACATGATAAATAATTACTCAAATGTTCCATATTTTCCTTCATTTTTATTTGGCATGTGGGGAAAAGATAAAATGATCAAGCTATTTCAAATGATTTTAACAATTGTGCTTTTATTCAACTTGTCAAATATCAATTTGAAGCATACTGTATTATTGACATATAGTTTATGCCAAGTCAGTGAGGCAGACAGTAGCTGCAGTGCAATTTAACTAATCTGGAAAGGGAAATAAGCTATTTTGCAGTAAATTCAGTTCAAATGCACCACCAAACTAACTTAACTTAATTTTCTCACTTCAGTGAGAAAATTCGAGATGTTTTTTGTCTGTTTTTTTTCTTCTCTCAGTATATGAGAAAGATGTTTTTATTGCACTGTACCAAGTATTAAAAAGAGAGAGGGCGACACTTTGTGGTGGTTATGTGAAGTTGCAGCTAGACCTGTCTGCTGTAAGCTCCCACCATGCTTCTTTTGTGTACTGGCGTTGGCATGACACTGAAATGCCATAAAAACAGGAACACATATACAATTTAATACATTACAGTTCAATTCAATACCTAGGCAACAGTGCAATTTTGTACATCTTATACTGTTAAGCTTTTGATGACACTGAATAGATGACACTGTGCTCATTATCAAAGCCATAATTTGTGTTGAGGAAATATTGGAATTATATTTCAGTCTTTCTAATATTTTGTTTACCATCTGACACACAATATTAAAAACACCAGAGGTGCTTTTAATATTGTGCACCCTGAACATAACACAGTCCAATACATCAGTTTTTACAACCTACAGCCTCAAAAATGGCTCTAGAGTTCAATCGACTCCTCTGTTGACATACAGTCACTAAATACAAACTTTAAAATCAACATTTAGGCTTCACAAAGATGGGATTGCTCACAGGACTGTTGTATTGGATTGCAATTTTTCTGGTATAATGCAACATTTTTTTTTTTTTTTATGTAGCTAGTAATTGAAAGGTGAAAGGTGTATCACATAATTATCAGAACCTCATTTATTGTAAGAATAAAACATTTATCACTCACTAAAAAAAATGGATGCATTGTCTCCATGTTGTATTTGAGTAATAGTAATGCTATAATGTGATGTTCACATTTTATTTCAGTTATTTGTCAAGTAAAAACTAATCTTCCCGGTTCTTCTGGGTTTTGGCTGTTAGCTACATCTTAAAAAATAAATGTCAATATAGTGAATAAGAAGAAGAATTTAGGTAAGGTTTTCTGTTAGCCCCATTAAGGACAAGTTACTGGGTAATGCATAGAATGCATTCAGTCCCAAAAATATGATTAAATGTTTGATTCAAATGGCTGTTTTCAATAATATTACTGCAATAACAATGCCAAAAAGTCATTATGTGTGTATATCTATTGTATCACAAACAAAAGACTACTGAGAAAATTAGGTATATGCTGAAATTCTCACTTTTACTTTGGTGTTAAACTACAGGTTAGGGACTGCTGCTCAATCTCTTTGAATCTTTTCTCTATTTTTTCAGCCAGGGAGAAGATCCGTGAAACTCTGAACATCTGTGGCACTCTCTTCAGCTGTTCAACTGGAGCCTGGACCAGCCATGATTTGATTTGCTCTAGGAGAAGACCTCTATGTTCAGGCAAAACCATGACCCTGCAGCACCCGTCCTCACTTGAGATAGGGATGTACCTGGTGGATGAAAATAATGCAGTGCATTATTGATATGGGGATATAGTGAAGAGGTGGAAAGAGTAATTTAACAAGAGGAAATCACAGAAATTTGGAGAAGAGTCAAAAGGGGAATTGAGGGAGAAGACATGTGGAGGTATTGAGAGTTGGCCCACCTGTTGACAAATGTCTTCAGTTTGACCACAGGAATTCTGTGAAGATTAAAGAATTCCGACAGGAATGTCCTCAGTACCTCATCTGAGGAAGAAAGAATAAATGTCAATTTGAAATAGCTTTTGTCATGCTGAGGGTAAAATAAGTGTGCCATGCAGTTATTCATGTGCGCACATCATGGAGAAAATTAAATTATTCTGCAAAAGTTACAACTGAGTGGAGGAAACAGCAGCTAGTGAAGCACACACCTCCATTTCCAAGGTCTTTACAGGTGCCACACACTGGGTCGTGAAAACGCGATCCGGGAAGAAGGACGATCTTTCCGCCGGAAGCGCATTTCCCGTGTTTTAGGCACGGCTCAAGCGCAGACGACGTGTTGGAGAAGAAACCATCGGCGCACTTTTCACACACAGTGTTAGAGTGTGACGTACCTGAAGTGATGATAATGACGTATTTTAGGTGGATTGTGGTGTTACTGGATAACAGTGTGTGAGTTGATGACTGCATCATGCGTAATTTAGCACTTCTGTGCACTTGAACATACCCTGAAAATATTCTATCCTAGTACTTTCGGAGCAACTGAGGTAATTAAGTAATCTATTACATTTAGTGTAAAGCTATTTACTTGACTACAGCAACAGACATTGAAGTTAAAGAAGTTACTTTCTTTTTCTTACTATACCTTTGGTTTTAACGCCGTATCCGGGGTCGCATTTAGAGTGTCTGATGCAGAAGTCATCAGTCCAATAGTAGCCTGCTTTGCACCGGCAAACCCTGTTGCTGACCGGTGAGCACTCCTTCTCCACCTCCTGGTTATTCATGCAGACGTTACTGCAATACAGGCACCGGGACAGGTAATTCCACAACTCGGTGAAGTGCTCGGGTTTGCACGGCACGCACTCGGTGGGCGTCGTGGTGGTGCAGTGCGCAGCCATGTGTGTGCCGGGCGGACACCTGGCGCAGGTGAGGATTTTCCCGGTTACTGGATCCTGGTGCTCGTAGCTCGGTGTGGAATCCACCACCAAGTCGCCATGGAGGAGATCCACGAGCAGGAACAGAAGCAGTAAGGACAGCTATGGAGATGAGTTGCCCAGTTACTGTTTTTAATCATGTTGTTTATATATATATACACATATATACACACACATATACATATATATATATACACACACACATATACATATATATATATATATATATACATATACATATATATATCTATATATATATCTATATATGTATATATATAGATATATATACACATATACATATATATAGGAATCTATTATTAAACTACAAGAACCAGCAATTTCTTTTAGAATCACTAGCTGATCATCAGCTAACTAGTCTACCCTTTAACACACTTTCTTAGACACGTCTTTAGGCTGGTCGGAACCGTTAATGTGTGAGTCTGTAAAGCCCTTTGAACATTATGTGATAATGGGCTACACAAATAAACTTGACTTGATTATAATTGTTAAAATATTGTAAATTTCTTAAAATTACAAATACGGACTTAGGGAAATCAGGACTTTTTATAACTGAATTAGAGAAATGTTAGATATTTTCTGCTTTATTGGAAATTTAATTTGGAATATTTGGAAATGGTTTAGAACTTGAGCATTTAAATTAGGCACAGTAGCAGACATTTGTTTGACATCATTGTCCACTGGTTTGGAATATACAGAGGAGCCTTGGATCAGAGCTCTGTCAGTATGCATTCCAATAGCCTAAGACAGCTCAAGTTCAAGTCACTTGGACTGGAAAGATGAATAATGTAAGCCTGTATGTTAAAATATCAATTTTAAGATAGATATCCAGTATAACCTGTTCCACAATTGTTTGATTAGAGTGACTAAGGTTTGACCATTTCAACTTAGATCTGGCTCTAATTTAAACAGAATAAACTATGATTTTGTAATTTTGCAAGAAGACAGAAGATGAATGTCCAAAACATTTTGATTGTTACTAGATCCAATTATAACTTGAGTCATTTAAAATTCAATATAATTTTCATCATCACCATCTAATCCAATCATCAATTCTCTGTCTGCCTTTCTTTCATTTTTTATTTGAAATTTGCACAGAATAAGTTCATACAAGACACTTACCATGCTGGTGCTGTGAAATCTTCATATCTGTTCAAGGGATTCAGTTTTATAGCATCATGTGAGGAACTGTATCTGTGTGTGTGTGGTGTATGTGTGTGGGCGTCTGCACAGTAAAGCTTCATGGATGTGTCATAAACCTTTTCTTCAAAGGTCAAACATACTTCCACCTATATGATAACTACATAAAGTTGAATCAGGACAGCTACAATACATAAAGGGTATGATACACTTAGAGCAAATATAGGAAGTGTATATACTACAGTAAGGCTGTTTCTCTGAAATTGTAAAATTTACTGTGGGGAAAAAAAAGTAATTTCCAGTCCGTAAAGCCAACTTCTCATTTACTGAAAATTATTCACTTTTCACAAAATTTGAAACCAAGATTTTTTTTTCAGCACAGTATAAGACCAGCAGTAATTCAGCTACTTTAAGTATTTTCCTTTGATTCAAACAAATTAAAAACAACTAACTGATTTTTAGGATATTAGAAAAATTGAACACTCAAGAGAATCTGTGGGAGAAATTTATAATTACTGCATTTAATAAAGTTTCTGGTATGTTAGTCTGTGATTAAGTATTTCAGAGGGTTAAAAGCAGCAAGTTCATGTGGTACGTAGCTTGTACAGGCTGAGAGAGAAAGAAGTGTTCATTCTCCCATGTTACACATTTCATCTTCAGCTATAACTACAAAGTATCTACTCTCTATCTTGTAACCTTGGGTGTAAGAATATGATGGTCCGGAAAACTGAAGATCCTTTGTTTGTACCAAGAGACAAAGGGCTAGAGATAAAAAAAAAAAAAAAANAAAAAAAAAAAAACAAGCTGTGATCGTCTGACCATGAGGTAACTGCAGGCTCGGTTATGTGATCACCTTTACATAGCTGAATTGTTTGTATCCTGTCATAAAAGTGAGTGTGAATTTTGCTCTTATTTCAGAAAACAACCTGCCTGTACTTGGGCTTTGTGTCTTCTGTGTGCTGATTGTTGCTTCTCTGATAGCTATCATAATTAAAAGAAAAGCCTCACACCTCTCTTTTGAGCCTCTCTGATTATAGAAATTCTCTATTTTAAAAGAAATAATAATTTCCCTGACAAATCCTACAAAAACTGTCATGATCGTGGAGTTCTGTACACTGTAAAAAAAAAAAAGTCTGTGAAATTAACAGGGAAATGCTGTAAAATCATGACATCAAAAAACTGTAAATCGAAAAACAATAGAGTAATGTTTAATTTACAGCAGTAATTTGTAAAATGCAGAACCAAACTGAACTGTTAATTTAACAGTACAAATGTGTTAAATTAATCATATATCTTTGTAGAATGTACAGATGACTGTAGTTTAAACACAGAAAAACTGTAATACCAAAAATTGTACAATACAGTTAAAATTACAACATGATGGTGTTAAAATAACATTTTTCTTCCGTTAATTTGAATTTTACTGTCGTTTTACACTTTACGGATAGGAATGTTCACAAATACAGAAATACTGTAAAATTGAGGGTTCAAAATAAAAACAGGTGAAACAATATAATCTATAATATTTAAATATAAAGTGGCTCTTTAGCAGAGATTTTATCATTGTCATCTAAATAAGCAATTAGTAGATTATACGTTCCATAAATGTTAACCAGTTCTTTATTTTTTCATTGTAATAATTATTAATGCATTAATATGGATAAAGAAGTTTGTTTTTACAAGACCATGATTATATTTGTTAAGAGGCAATTTATAGTGCTCTACAGCCATTTTAAATGTGACAGTAATGATATTTAATTATGTTTATGGGAACTGTTATGATACTGTGAAAATAACCGTCTGTGTTTGAATTACAAACTGGAGGCGCGCTTTCTCGTCAAGTCTCTGTGAGCGGAGAGCTTCTGCTCTCTCATTGGACGATTTATTGTCACGTGCTGCCTGATTTGAAGTTCATGTCTGGACAAATCGCTACAGGAGCTGTGTTCTGCAGGACGTGTGTTCGGGAGGAGGTGTGGATCGCATCTGTTGCTCTGGTAAAGAATTAATTTTCTTGTAGCTTTAATGTCCGTTTGTCACAATAATACTAGGTTCTATCCGTGGCCGAAGGTGCAGTCATTAAAACAGCGAGAGACCCGGGCTAAAAAGCTAACTTCATTTAGCCTGGTTTGTGCTAGGCCCTGCTGTGCTAAGCTGCCTCTTCTAGTACAGTCCATACTGTTGTGGAGCCCGGTTATTTCGTGTCGTCCAAAGCGTGTAGAAAACAAACAAGTGGTTTGTCAGTTACAAATGATTAAAACATGATTACCTGCCGTTTTTGTAGCAAAGCAACTGAGACACTGAGGGGTTATGTGCTGCACTGCCGGATACATAGAAATGAACCCCATTGCTTTTTTAAGTGTGTTGGCGCCAACTGCAAGCGGACCTTTTGTACTTATGCAGCATTTAAGGCTAATTTCTATCGTGTGCACAATGCGTCTGAGAGCCCTGTTACAGCTAGCACTCTTGTTACAAATTTTAAATGCGCCATGTCGCTGTGCGAGCGCCAGTTTCACACATGAAAGAACTTCTCTCCCACCTGAAGGAGCACATAGCGGAGGGGCGACCTGTGGCATGTCCAGCAACTGGTTGTAAAAATACATTCACTGTGAAATCCTCATTCACTGCTTATATGTCCAGGAAACATAATGCATGTTCAGTGGATAGTGTAAGTGACATGTACAGAGGAACTGTTTCTCAGTCTTCTGCTGTCAGTGCATGTGAAGAGGCTCCCCAGTGCTTAGATACAACAAATGTGAGCACTTAACTACCACAGAATTTCAGTGAGACCTATCTCCGAAATGTAAGTTTATTGTATCTAAAACTGCAAGGGCAGCTTCTTCTTCCAGCTTCCACAATACAGACAATTGTGGAAGAGATGCAAAATGTGCACGAGTTGGGACAAGATTACACTTTAAGTAAATTACATTCACTTTGCTAAAATCTGTGACTGTGTAAAGGAGTCAGATCTGTTGTCTACCTGTCATCAGGGACCACTGAGAACAACATATTCAAGAGGTAAGACATTCAAAAAGATGTTCAAATACATCGAGCCTAAAAAAATTATATTAGGAAATGATGAAAACATGATGGAAAGGTCTGCTTACCACGTACCTGTGAAACAAACAGTGAATTGCTTATTAGAATCAGAATTCTGGAAGAATTTACTGTCACAACAGTCTTGTGAAACAGACTCAGATCATTTTGGTGATGTAAGTGATGGACAAACTTTTAAGTCCAGCCAGTTTTTCACTGAAAATCCAGGATGTTTGAAGCTAATTCTGTACCAGGATGTTTTCGAAATAGTCAACCCTCTNATTGTTGCTGTCTATCTTTCTGTGGCAAATTTACCAGCTCATGTGCGGTCCAACACTGATCATATGTCACTTGTCTTATTGTGTGGTGAAAATGACCTAAAAAATTTTGGAAGTGCAATGGCTTTCTCAGAGATGTTAGTGGATTTAAAAGATTTGGAAGAAAATGGAATAACTGTAGGAGGTGAGAC